>CANXYC011858380.1:0-34496 GCA_948193065.1 Aleurites moluccanus
TTTCAAGTATTATGCCATGAGAGTTACAAAATTCCTTGAACTCTGTCAATTTGTATTCTCCTCCTCTGTCACTCCTAAGTCTTTTAATTTTCAAGTTTAATTGATTTTCAACACGATTCTTGAAAATTTTAAATTTATCAAATATTTCATCTTTAGAATTTAACAGATAAATATGACAAAATCGAGAAAAATCATCTATAAATGTTACCAAATACTTCCGACCTCCTCTAGTTGTGAAGCTTTTAAAATCACATAAGTCAGAATATATTAGTTCAATAAGTTGTGTACTCCTAAAAACCGACTGAAAAGGTTTTCTAGTAATTTTAGTTTGAGCACACACTTCACATATGTTAATTTTGATTGAAGTATCTAATGGTATATTATAAGTTTTAGCTAGTTTAGCCATTTTCTTATAGTTCACATGTCCTAATCGATTATGTAATATTTTTGAATCAATTAAATTTGAACTAACATGACTAACTGTTTTATTTGCTAAACTCAGTCTATACATACCACCTACCAAATAAGCACATCCAAAATAACAAGAGTTAACTGACAAAGTTACTCTACCATTAGAAATTAAAGTGTTCATGCCAGCAATATCTAAAAGACTGATAGAAATTAAATTCTTTAAGATAGATGGAACTACTTTAACATTTTTTAGAGTTAGAATTTTACTTGAAGAGAACACTATGTTTGTTGTACCAGTGTGAGTCACTATTTCTTTTTCTCCACTAGTCACAACGATAGTCTCGTTGACTTCAGTAGCATCATCAAGTTGCATTTTATTCTTACAAAATATGATATGGGCTGCTGTATCTAACCACCATTCTGAAGAAGTACTGACCTTTCCACTTTTTTCGATCATAGCAATAAAATTCTGAGGCTCAGTATTCTGTACTATCATATTTGTTTCTTTATTTGGTGTGTTAGATTTAGTTTTTAGAGGAACCTTACATTCTGCAATGAAATGACCCTATTTCCCACAGTTGTGGCACTTGCCCCTTTTCTTCTTAGAAATGGTCTTTTTGGCTTCCAACCTAGGGGGTTCATTTTTAGTTGACTTGGATCTCCTAGAAAATTTATTGGAATGTGTGATTGTGTTAGCAGCCGACTGCTGTTGTCTGACAATTTCCAAGTTATTTCTAACTCTGTTCTCATTTTCGATTCTGATGAATCGTTTGAGATCTCAAATTATTGCCCCAACTAAGAAGGCATCATAGATTTTCTAGATCAGTTACTTGAGGAGTGATTTTCATATTTTCATTAAATTTAAAATCCATGAATTTGTCAACTAGGTGAGTTTTTGATAATTCCTCATCTTTTCTAAATTGAGCATCTAAATTATCCCATATTTTTTTAGCAGTGTTGTATTTGCTAAAAATTTCTGCCAACCGATTAGAAAAACAATTCAATAAAATAGTCTTTACAGAAGTCATAGTCCTTGTTCCATCGAGATTCATCAACATCCTCGATTGTATCAGTAAAGGTACTCAAAACAGTGTAAAATATATTTTCATATTTTAGTTCAAATTGAGTCTTTCGCTTCCAGAAATTAAATTTAGGTCTACTAAAAGTTTTCAATTTGACTATTTTAATCGGAACACGTTTATCAATTGTTCTATATATTTAAATAGACAAATAAATAGCAAAAATTATATAGAAGAAGAAGTTGAAACAAGTGCACCTAAATCGAATCAATTGAATCAAATCAGCAATTGAATTGAACCAATGATTGAATCGAATAGAAAATGAATTGAATCAATTGAATCGAATCAATAATTTGAATCAAACTAATGAATCAAACCATCAATCAAATCGAACCAATTTCAAATCTCTGTTCTTCACCGATCTACGTTGCAGTGTGTATTGCCTCCTTGCTTCCTTTGGCGTCAGCTTTGATGGTATGACTGGCTTTTTTTTTTTTAATCAAATTAAAACTTGAATCAAGAATAATAAACTTGATTATTTAATTAATCAAACTAGAATTTGAATCAAGAACAACAAACTTGAATTCAAATTAGAACAATAAACTTGAATGTTTGAAATCAAAATTATAAAACTTTCAAAACATCTAATGCTTCAAAATTGTTAGGGTTTTAGGTCAAGCAATATGCGATTGCTTAAAACATTACATCCTAGATATCTAATTTGAAATACCTAGCATGCTGTCTCCAGCTAGCATATATATATAATTACATTAGGCTTAAACCATTTAATGAGTTATTACCCATTAGACCCACTACAAAGGTTCATTATTTATTAAAACTTATATTAGAACATATATTAGAGTTATTTAATATACCCAACAAAAACTTCATGAGAAATTGCATCACTCTTCCACGATCTTGCTCCTTACTGCACCTGAGATTGTACTTGAAGAAATCATACCTTATTTTGTCTAAAACTTCAATATTTCAATATAAAACTTACAAATATGCTTATATTTTTGAATGATGCTCGCAATCTCATATTCAAGTTCGAATTATTTGGATTGATTCACTTGATAATAAATTTCTTGAAGATTTTTTATATTGCTGCAACAATGTTGAAAGACCAAAGATTTAGGGTAATAGTAAATTCAACTATATTGAATATCTAGGTAACAGTTTGAGTGTTTTTTATTCTCCATTGGCTCTTCATCTCTTGGTTGCCTGCTTCAATTTGAGACCCATTAAAAATAATAAAGATCCCTTTCTTTCAACATAAATCTGATAATGAAATTCCTAAAGAGCATAATTTCTTTCATTAAATTGGACAAATATGGATTCATACTTGCTATCATCCATATTAATTCTATGAGATAGGCTATTATTTTCGCAAAAAATTGATATTGAATTAAAAGTAAGAAAGAAGTGAGCAAAAAATGGACCAATTGAAAATTAAACTGAATCAAATATAATTCGATCAATTCAGTTTATTTTGATTCAAATTTGGTTTGATTTAGTTTATTTTTTTGTAATTTTGATCTATTTAATTCGGTTAAATTTTCTAGAAAAAATCTAAAATAATCAAATCACCAAAAAATATATTTTATATTTATTTACATACATATATATTTTAAAATTTATATTTTTAATAATTATATATTTATTTTGTGAAAAAACTGAAAAAACTGAATAATTCAATTGAAATATGTCAGTTTGGTTCCATTTGATATTAATTTTGTAAAAAATTTTAGTTATATTCAACTCATAATTTGATTCAATTTAATTTTTAAATTTCAATTTAATTATTTTAATCATTTAAAATTTTAATTTGATTCAAATTAAACCGATTGAGTATTTTCTCTCATAAACAATAAATATTTGACATTTGATTTTTTGTTCAAATCAGATATACACCACCACTAAATTAAGCCCTGAATAGTTGAGCCTAAAGTTGATGCCCATTGATTTGTGAGATTTACTTCTTATTTTTCTTTATCCAAAATCGATTTTTTTTGCAAAACCAAAAGCAAATTGGGCTGTTAAATTTCAAATCTACTATTAGAACAGTATCCTAGTTGAAGATAGTTCGATTATTCGTTCATCAGAACCTCCAATGGGCTCTGGATTATTAAAAGAAAACAAGTTTAACCATTGCTGTGGGGGACCAATTATCCAGCCTAGATCCAGTAAAACCAAACAACGCCCAGCAGGCCTATTACCCCCCACTCTCTCCTCTTCCTTCTCTCCCGCCTTCCCTCCTCTACTCGCTACGTTTCTCTCCGGTCTCTGAGTTTAGATCCAAACAGTAACAGAGGGAGAAAGAAAGTGAAATTTTTTATTTATTTATTTAAAAAAAAATCGAAAATAACAGAATATTCATCAAGATCAAACTTGAAGCCTACAGAAAGAAGCTTAATATTAATTTCAAATAATTTTCTTTTTTCTTTTCTCCACTGTTAGATCTATCAAAATTCCTTTTTCTGGATCTCTCAGATCTCTCTCAATCAAATTAGGGTTTTATCTGCTTTCATTCTCTAAGAACACCAAGAAGAAGTAAAGGTAGCTCTCTCACTTTCGAATGGTTATCAAATATTGAATATGGATTCTCAGCCTTCCCAATTGGGAAGGTCACCAGTTGACTCTTCAACCTCCACCTTCGCCGCAACCACATCTATTTCCAGTTACCGGATCAATTCCTCCTTGGTTAAATCAATTTCCGATGCTAGCAGCCAGAGTTTGTCTTCAATCCTCAATAATCCTCATGTCGGCAAATCTGGTATCTACGGCTCTGATGCCTCTTGGGTTGGCTGGTGGTCTTCCTCGACTTCCGTCACTCCGCCGGAGTTCGCTCCATTGATCTCTAATAAGGCCTCATCCGACTTGTCGAGATCTGATTTCCAAAGCTACTTGTCGTCCATTTCCGAGTCCTATCAGCGATTTGAAGATGTTAGAAATCATACTAGCAAAGAGGAGAATTTGGACTTAGAGAGCATCGGCGGTCAAGGTGAGGCACTTGTCGCCTGTTTGCGAGAGGTACCGGCACTATATTTCAAAGAAGATTTCGCTTTGGAGGATGGACCTACATTTCGTGTGGCTTGCCCCTTCTCTAACGTATCGGAGAATGTAGTGTTGCAAGAGAAGTTGTCGCAGTATTTGGACGTCGTGGAGTTGCACTTGGTGAAGGAGATTTCGCTGCGGTCTAATTCGTTTTTTGAGGCTCAAGGGCAGTTGCAGGATCTCAATGTGAAGATAGTGGAAGGGTGTTGTCGTATTCGGAAGTTGAAGGAGACTATAAGGCTTTTGGATAAGGATTTGGTAGAGTCCGCAAGGAATATTCAGGAGTTAAATGCCACGAGGAGTAATTTGTTGGCTCTGCAACGCAAATTGAGGGTTATATTATATGTTAACCAAGCACTTTCCGCTCTCAAATTGGTAAGCTGCTTCTTTTATTTCAATCTATCTACCCAAGCGGCTTTTTGCTTAATGCATGCCTCGCTCACTAGTATTAGAGTTTCTTTGCTACTTTTCTTCTGTTACAATAAAATATCCTATTGGTTGTTTGGTTTCTCTGGTGTAAGCCAAGTGCTGGGAATTGCGCATGCATAGTTTTGTTGTTATTTTGGCAGTAATGAACTCTATTGTGTAAGGAAAGTAGAACTAACTTATATGGAATTAGAAATGAACCTCGTTTTGTTGTTGCTCATCTCCTTTCTTGTATTCCACATTTTTAGGACTTGGAACAGGAGCACTTATTTAAGATTTTAAACCATGATTTTCTTCATGTTTGAAAATTTAAATAGTTTTGCCTTTTTTCATGCAGCTTGTTGCATCTGCAGATTGTGCTGGAGCTTTGGATGTTACTGATGATTTGCAGCATCTGTTGGTATGTCTTGAATAATTTACGTTCATTTCTCGAATGGATTTGTTTTTTGTCAATTTTTGTGTCAAAGTTTCTGTTGAGTTTGTGTTTAGGAAATGGGCTGTCCATGAGATTTGACCTAATTAACTAACTCATCCTAGCATTTGGAGAAACTAACTAAATTGTCCCTGAGGTTTAATTCCATCAACAAATTAGTCCTTCTGTCACTTCTTCTGTTAAAAATATGTGTAAAGACTAAAATGTCCCTCATTTGCAATTAAATTTTCTATTTCAGCAATTTCCTTTCTATTTTACATAGATCCAATAAAAACAAATAAGAAATTTACTTTCCAAATTCTCAAACTTAATTTTCTTTTCTTGCAAGTTCTTATTAACCAAACAAGAATTAAATTAAAAGCAAAGTAAATGGCCTATTAACCAAAATTAAGAAAAAAAAGAGAAAAAACAAGACATTATTCTGACAGTGATGAACTTGCCTTTGAAAATGCTCGGTATCCATAAGCTTCAAACACAGCTGCAACCAAGAACCCACAAAAAAAAAGAAAAGAAAAGAAAAGGTAAACAATTAAGAATTGAAACCTATTATATTTCTAATAGCAATCAAAATCCACAAATAAAATACCCAAAAAAAAAATTAAAAATTTCACTAGAACAAATTAAACAAAATATATATAGAAAAAGAGAGGATTATAGGATCAAGATAGATGTTTCCATGGCAATTGTCGTGAATATGCTTCAGTAATTGGAGAAGAAGTGATGGTGCTGTGTCACCGAAATTATGTTTCCATGGCAAGTCGTGAATATGCTTCAGTAATTGGAGAAGAAGTGATGGTGCTGTGCCACCGAAATTATGTTGCATTTGTGGTAGTCTGGTAGCCCATTGGTTACTGATCGCAAGCCCAAGTTCCTTCGCTGAAATCATCATCCTCTTGGACTTGGGCTCGTTTCTGTCAAAGCTTGATGCCAATCAGTTCTCACCATGTCCTATGCGATTTCAATTTTTTAATTATTTTTAATTAAATATATAATATAATAAAATTATATTGTATTATAGAGGGTTATTTTGGGTATTATAAAGTTATTTTTTTTTTTTACTTTTTTAATGAAAAATAAATAAAAACTGGATGAAATAATTAATAAGTTTGATGGAATTAAACCTCATGGACGATTTGGATAGCTTCTCAAAAGTAGGGATGATTTAGTTAATTAGGTCAAACGTCAGGGACGAAATATTAATTTGCTCTTAGGAAATTTATCTTTTCCCATGTTAACAAAAGTTTTCCTTGTTTTTTTTCTTTGTTCCTTTTGTTATTCTTTGCTGATAAATGTGGATTTAATTATAAAGATTCCAAAAAGGAAGAAGAACTAAGACCTAGAATCTAATCTAATATGTCAAGAAACTCTGGATAAAGATCTGAAATGCATTCTACAATGTTGGACATTTAGGAGTATACTTTCTTTCCCAGAATTTGTAAGGGCAATATATTTCAGAATTTGAGTAAATTAGATTTTCATCCTTGAGGTCTGCCTCCCAATTACAACTCTTTACAACATCTTATATTTTATTTTAATTTTAGCAGTCAAATAAAAAATGCTTATATCACTTAGTTACTCTGCAAAAAGTGATGATGTGACATTAAATTAAGTTTTCATATAGCTGAAATATAGTTGCACATGAGTGACAAATGTGGAAACGGACGATGGCCCTTGTGTCCTGTACACTTGTAACTCAACTTAGCTCAACTTAGCCTTAATCCCTAAATTAATTAAGGTTGGGTAAATGGATTTTTTGTTTCCACTCTAAACGATTTTGGGTTATATCTTTTGACAATCGTATTTGCCTCTAGATCATACTTTATTCCTCTTCTCCAAGTAAGTTTAAGTTTACCCCTTCCT
Organism: Aleurites moluccanus; assembly: GCA_948193065.1. Lineage (NCBI taxonomy): Eukaryota > Viridiplantae > Streptophyta > Magnoliopsida > Malpighiales > Euphorbiaceae > Aleurites > Aleurites moluccanus. Next base: position 7,207 of record CANXYC011858380.1, read on the forward strand.
TTCTTTCTCTGCTCTATCACTTGTGAACCTACAGAAAATAGCTTTGGCTGATTTGATTTTTAATCTTGGTGACACCTTAAAACTCACTGTCTTTTCCTTTCTCTTTTTCATTTCTGTTTCTTGCTATTTTCGTTTTTAAAAATTTTTTGCTTTCCTTTTAAAATAATCTCCACAGCGAATAGGTGGAGTGGAGACTTAGGTGGAAATAGCATGATCATTTATGATGGCTCATGTGTCGTAGAGAAAGCTTTGGACAGGAAAACAGTTCGACAAAGGAAAGTGTTAAAAAGAAAGTGCAAATAAATAGACACAAAGTTGTAGAGGATGGTTTTAATTGCTTGGAATCAATTACATTTGTGTTGTTATTTAAATTTGTGGCCGCCTTACAAAATAGCAAATCCCTTAAAAAATCCAATACTTTAGTGTGTGTTAGTCTTAGTTCAACCATTCAATAATGCAACTATATCCTCAAACTTTGAGATGTTGATATCTATTATAGCCGTTCCTCATTTTGGCCTCATTTGAATGTGTGCCAGTCTTGTGTTAACACAATGTGGAATGTCGACAAAATAGACATGTCGTTTTTATCACATTTATTTGCTTTTTTAAGTGTTCCGTTTATTATCATTTTGCCATTTTTTGGATGAATGCTGCATGGCATGTCAATTTTCTGAGGGTCATTGGAAATGTCGCTGTGTATCACCATTGTCATTTTGGATGAAACATGTCTAGATGCGGCCAATGCGAGGGATGACTATAATTGATAGTAAGACCTCAAAGTTCAGGGTATAATACGTACAAGTGGAAGGTAGAGTGAAAACTCACACATACTTATGTTTTGGATTTTTCGGTATCTTTGACCTCAAGGATATCTTCTTAAACTCTTAAAAAAATGGAAATAAGTTGATGTTTCTTTTCTTAGTTTGGACACTGTTGTTTCTTGGAAGAGTTGGATCAAATAAATTATTTTTAGCAAGTGTATTTTTTGACTACTAAGTTGGCCCCAAAGGAAAGTTACTCGAGTTATATGAGCTATTTGATTTCTTATTGAATCTTGATGACATTTCCCCCTTTCGGTTTTGTTTCCCTTGCTTCATAGTTTTAATATATCCCTTAAAATTGTTATGTTGGAAGGAATGCTGTATTTAGCATGCTTTTATTTGTCGCTCAAATTTCGTTGTAGCCCTAATTTGTTAAGGATTCCTTGGTGCCATCATTCCTGATAATTTTCTAGTTAAACTGGAACTCTTTTGGCATTTCTCTTAAATGAGTTCAAAATATTTCCTCTTTGATATTTATTGTAGATTGGAATGTGAGCAGCCTGAGTAAATGGGAGATTGGTTGATTTGATCACCTTTTGTGAGTAAGAAGTTTGAAGTCAAATATTTATATGGCATGTTGAGAATTATTTTTGTGTAGAATATCTTGAACAGATATTGGGCAGGGTATGTGCTCATATGTTGTGAGGAATCTATATGCCATTCCTTCCGTTGGCCTGTTGAAGTGAGGCTGTGATGTAATGTGACACTGTTGAACAATTTGAATGAGTGGGCAATGGAATATTAGATTGTTTGCATTTATTTGTACCATCAATTAAGTTGCATTTTTCTTAAATTCTTAATTGATATTCAGTCCTCACAAATTGTGGTCCAATATTTTTTGGGGGATTTTACATCATGTGGAATAATTTTGTGGATTACCGCAAGATACAATAGAGCTGTTTGTTTGTGGAAAATTGTTTGTCTCCAAAACACTTCCAAAACTATTGTTTCCCATTTAGATTCAATGATCTTCTCTTTCTTACTTTTCCTCACCTTAATTGAATCCATACTCTCCATAATGCACCTATTTCTACTTTACATTTTCTTTTTGGTCAAAATCTTACTCTTTCTGTATGTTTGATAGGATGGAGATGAACTAAATGGCCTTCATTGCTTTCTTCACCTCCGGGATCATATAGGAGCTTCAATTGATTCAGTGAACAGGTAGATTTTCCTTTAAAAGATAGTAACAAACTTTAGTCTGTTATCCCGATGCTGTTCTTCCTGTTTGCATAATCTGTATATTGTTCTACACATGTGTAAAAGTTGTTAGCGGTGTTGCATTTTTTCAACATTTTCTGATATATTGCTTTTTTCATTCAACCTATCTTAATATGCTATTTATCATAGCGTTGCTTCAAAGAAAAACTTTCTTTGATGGCTTAAAATTTGATTCTTTCTTATGCGAGTGTGATTAAGTAATAGTTCTGTCATAGGACTTAATATAGAAAACAAAGTGAATGCCATTTTGTTGGTCCTTGGTAACTTACTATACTTATTTTTGTAGCATACTCTCAGCAGAATTTATGCGTGCTGCAATACATGATGCTGGTAATACAGATGTGGTTATTTTATCTAAAGCTAAAGCCAGGGCTTCCATTTCCACTAACGGAAAAGATGAAGTAAGCTAAATTCATGTGTGATGTTCCTATTTTCTCCTTTCTATAGGATCCTGTAGTTTTGCTATAGTTACTCTTGTGCATTTGACAAGTCTGTATGAGTAATTGCACCATTAATTTATCCATTGAAGAAATATATTGTAATTTGTAGAGGACAAAATCTGATATATTGAATGGGTCTGGTGCAAGTATCTTGCCTATAATTTTGCACCTTACTGAATATGTTGCTAAGGAAGCAACATGTCAGATTATCAGGTTCTGATTCAAGTACTTTGCCTGCTAGAATCTTGCTTATTCACTGAGACTTGGATTTTACGCGGAATATGTTGCTTTGGAAAGCAGTATGTAAGATTCTCAGACTATGATATGGCTATGTTGCCTCTCTGTCATTTTGTCTATTCTTCGATATTTTGGTAGCAGCCACTGCATTGGTTTTTCCTGATGATCCGAGGCATCAAGATCTAAATTGTTTGGTCTATTATGTTCTTGATTTGTGTGTGGTGCAATTTCTTAAGATTCATTTATGTGTGCAATTTCTTAAGATTCATTTGTGTGTGCAATTTATTTTTGTCTTTTTCTTGATAGTTCCCTATTCCTATTAAGCATATAAAGGTGGCAAATGGTAATTTGGATTAGGTTTAGTGCTTCCTTCCTTTTTGTTCCTTGATTCATGAAGCATATAATACTTGTGTGTTGATTTAATGCGAGTTCTCATTGTATAAATTTTGATGATTGTTTTTGTTCTAGTTTATTATCTTTAGTAAGATTAATGCACTTTATTAACTATCGTGTTAGCAGGGTAAGCTGGATGAAGAAGAAACCTCTAATTTTCGTGATCAGCTCCTCCCTCTCATTGTTGGGTTGCTTAGAACTGTGAGTATCTCACATACTTGTCTATGCAAATTGTTGTCTTTGTAGTTGAAAATTTCATGGCAAAACGTACTTTATTTAAACCAGGTGCTTAGGGCGTGCACTTCATGGAGTTGTCAACTTCCTTGAAACATGCCTTTTGTAACTATTAATTATGGTTGACATCTTAAAATCTGTGCATAATGGCGATTGTTTTGTTTCTGTCTTTAACCTGCCTTCAGCTACAACTTTTACTGTTGTTTATAGCTATTAAACATTGAATAATTTTTGTTCCCACTGTTGATATTGTACACTTCGATGAGATATTTGGTTCTTGTTTAAGAAATTGATGTGAATTGCAAGAAAGATGGGCTTTTGAGTCACTGTTTCTGATGGAGAAGTTTGTCTTAACTAAAAAGCACTGACAAAAAAATTTAGAAGACATTTCTTGCATAACTTTGAGGGTTACAGATTGATTATTGTATCATAAAGGGGTAAAGTTAAAATGTCTGATGCAACTGTTTTCCAGGGAGGCCATTACGTAGTTATGGTCTCACCAAAGCGTTAATCTTAGGAATGAGAACTTTGGAGTTGGGATTGGCACGGTCCAGTGTTAGAATTTTGAGGGTTCTTTTTAAACAGAACTAAATTGAAGCAGAATTCAACATATTGGTTAACTGCTAAATCATTGAACCAAATTTATTAATTTGGGACTTCGGGTAATTTAATATGTGCCAAATTCAATTTTTAATAAATATTTTAAACTTCATTTTCACCGATTAGGTTTATAAATAAGTAAATGTATATGTGCGTGTGTTTCGGTAACTGGCGAAATTCTGATGATGCATCATAGCAAAAATTACATATGGATTGGGTTTTATGTATGTCTATTGCGTGTGTGCAACCTGCTTGACATGGATAAGCTGTACAATTTCAACTGTAGAAGACCTATATTTTGGTGTCTGAGGCTCACACAAAATCTTTGAAAAAAGGAGTTGAATTCTGTGGTCTTAAGTTCCCTGGATTGCATAGAAAAGCATATATCCTAGTCCTGTCTTCATGGAGAGTATTTGATGGATTAATGCCATAGATGTATTTCTCATCCCTGAGTAGTAGGCCTGGATATGACAGGTCGGTGGATTCTTTCTGCTTGCAGCTCTGATGATGATGCCATTTATTTAGCACATGTCAAAGGAGTTGGAACCATAGTTATTAAATGCATGCCTCTGGTTTGCTTGAGGTGCAAGGTGCACCAGTTGTTGACCCTAGCGCCTCTCCAGGAGAATGGCGGGTAATGTCACTCAGGCGCTTGGTGTGCCTTTTATATTTCAACCTCTGGTGAGGACTCACACCCCCTAATGGCCGTTTTCACTAGACTCAAAATTTGCCGATCTACCAGAATCCAGTGTCCCTGCACCGGAAAGTCACTAGAGCTGCCACCTTCCCAGGAAGTAACCAAAACCTTGCTGGACCACCCCCACCTGAGTTGCCTGCAGTAGCATTTCCATTTCCATCACCCACGGACCTCGGGTCTCTTTTTCTCTGGCCTTGTTTTGGGCCTTTTTTGTTTCTGTCCATCTCCTTCTCTGGTTGCTCTGTTACTTGTCCTGTCTTTTATTTTTTTCCCTCTTCTGTCCGTTCCATTTTTTCTCCTTAAGTGTTCCTAGTTTATACTAGAGCAGTAATAGTATAATATTAAAAGAGAATTAACTCATTTTTTCATTGTTGTCCTTGGCTTTTTTTTTTTCTGCTGCTCTTTTTTTTCTTTTCTTTTTTTCCAGTTGACTCTCTTTTTTTCTCAACTCTGCATTTTGTATTTGTACATTGTGTTTTCCTTTTCTTGTTTAGATTCTTTACAATGATTCTTTGAGGGTTAACTTTTGTCACTTTCTTGTAGAAAAGAGTTCAATAATTGGATGTGTTATAATTATTTAAGTGTTAGTTTAGTTAAGTTCTTGAATTTGTTATTGAGTAATAAACATTAATTTGGTTAAATAAAGTTGATATCTTCACTTTGTTATGATTATTAAGTGTTAATTTAGTTAAATAGATTTAATTTTGTTACACATATTAATAATTTATTTTGAATTTTCTTTCAAATTTATTTTCTTGCACCTCAAACCTCTCAAGGACGCTTCTTGCACCTAGGCTCATGGACCCCTTCGCTTCTTAGGGTGCCTTGTGCCTGTATTAACTATTATTGGAACTGCCATTCTAGCCCATCCTAAAAAACAGGCTGAAATAAGTATAATTGAAGACAATAAGTTCATGGTAGAAGACTATCGTGTCCCCCCTTTCTCTAATGCTCTCTGTCCGAAGTTAACAAGTTAAATTGTTCATAGAAGAACCACATTAATGTGTATTCTGTGATGGCTTTTCTCATTTTAAAAGCTATGGAGGTTAAAAAAATAAATTACAGCTAGACAATTTGTTACAGGTGTTGAAACTTGAAAGCTGGCATGTTGACTGCATTTTTGTGTAATCTGCATTCGTTGATTTATTTTTGTATGATTTAAAGTGGTGGGGTTTATCTTAGGCCTAGATTCACTATAATTAGTTCTCTTATGTCTAATGTATTTTATTTTTTGTTTCAGGCTAAGATCCCTTCTGTTTTGAGGATATATCGAGATACGCTTACTGCCGACATGAAAACTGCTATTAAAACTGCAGTTGCAGAGCTGCTTCCTATTCTTGTGGGCCGTCCTCTGGAGTCAGATTTCACACCTGGGGAGCGAACAGTAGACGCAGATGGTTAGCTGATAATACAGTATTCAGTAATTTTAGAGTATTGGAACATCTATGTTTTAGATCGTTTCAGTTCCTGGTGAATGATTTATTATGTGCTTCCATTTCATTTCTTCTGTCTTTTTAACACTTGTGAGTGATTCAGGTGGAGGTATATCTCTTGCTAGCAGGTTAAGGAGCTTGTCAACTGAAAGTTTTGTTCAACTTTTAGGTGCCATTTTCAAGATTGTACAGGTAATGTATACTTCACTAGTATCCTCCTGATCACTGAGCTTTTGAAGCTTCTAGATGTATTGAAAATGCTTCATAAAAAATCTTGCTATAACTCCCAGATATTTATTGGTTATTTGACAATGTTGAAAGTGGCCTTTTGCAGCTAAAATCCAATTTTTGATTGCATGAAAATAATAGCAATGCTAGGACTAGCTCAAAGAGAGGTTGAGGATTGTGAGAATGAGCTATAGATACCTGAGAAATGTAGATTGTGTACTCAAACTGGAGTACTGTGGTTTTCTTAAGCTGTGCAATAAACAATGCACGTCTTTTTTGACTGACTGATGTCATAGCAGTTTATGATTTGACCAATGACTTTTGTCTTTGAATTCAAGTGAGTCTGAGGTTCTTAGAATCGAGTTCTGAATGTTGAGCATGCGCGAATAGTATGACTATATGAGTGCCTAGGTCAAAATAGTTCTTATTTTTTTTCTGATTAGCTAAGTGATTTTATTGAGAAAGGAAGGAATAGTACACTGTAGGAGTAATGTACCCTCCTATAAAACTCAAAACGTAACTACAAGAAAAAAAATAAAGGACAAACTAAAGAGCAATACCCTCCAATCAAGTTGAATAGCAACCAACAAGACCCCCCTTTAAAAAGAGCTGGAAGCAGAAGCCTGCATAAAACACAGATTATAATTTACTGATTGCTTCCCAATTTTAACCTCTATTTTCTCATCAAATCAAGTCAGATGTAATATGATTTATTTTCTTTTAGTGAATGCAGGCACATTTAGTGCGGGCTGCTGAATTGAAAAAGGCAATTGAGTGGATTATGTGTAACTTGGATGGACACTATGCTGCTGATTCAATCACTGCTGCAATTGCAGTTGGTGCTGCAGCCTCTGAAACAGCTCCAGAGAGGGACATTCAGAGTGGTTCAATTCCCCCATATTTGCCTCAAAGAAGTGTTTCCGAGGTTACTTCATCTCAGGGGAAAGCAAATGATGCAGCAAGTCCCTCAAATATGTCTAGAAATTTCAGGTTAACTTTTTCTGTTCCTAGGTTGGGTTTTATAATATTTCTCACATGATGCTTGATCTTTACGTAAAATATTTCCCCTCTTATCAGAACTTACATTTTTTTGTAACTGTATTCTAGTGCTATTGCACATTATTTAATTAATAGGTAGCAATTTCTGTAAATCTTTTTTTCCTCATTAAGGATTATTAGGCATACAAATAAAATATATATGTTGGCTATGAATTGTAGTTCTTATTGAGATGCAATTATTTCTGAGGTTTAACTTGATTCCCTGGTGGAAAAAATATTTAAAGAACTCTTTTTAAAGTTCCATATAATAAACACTAGATAAGTTTCAACAGGAGTACTTCCTGTGGGATATTAGAAGAGAATCTCAGTTCAGTCCTGTCAGCCTTACTCAAATGGGGATAGTGGTCATGCACTATAGAGTGATTTTTCTTACTTCTGAAAATGCTACTGCTACTTTTTGTGGTAATGTGTTCGAAATGAACTCTGGTTAACTGGATGACTCAATGGTGATCTGTTCTTTTGGTGTTATATGCGGAGCTCTTTATTCGGCTAATAGTACTAGTGAATGATTCAATCTCCTACTGACTGAAGCAATTATGATGGCTGATTTAGGGATAGATACTAGTCAGTGATCCCAATATGCTGTTGACTGCTGATTATACTGATTTCATGGGCCAGAAAAATAAAAACTCCTCCAATAAACTATTTTCCAAAGCTTAAGATGCCTTTCAACCATGTTATCAAAGTGTTCATGGCTTTGTGCCACCTTCTGATACTAAGGTAAATCTTGAAGCTGCCTGCCTGCTATTTTTTTCCCTTGGACATAAAATAAATACTGTAATCCATGCTCTGCAACTCCAGCTTGTTGGAATTTGTCCTGTCTATACACTAATTCCTTGTGATTTCCTTTCTCTTTTCTTAATAAAGTTTTATATTATTATAAAAAATTCCATCTGATTTATATAACTGACATTTTGGATGACAATTGAAAGGCCTTTTCCCTTTTCTGATGCAATGTATTGTTGCCAAATAGGACACCTCCCGTAATTTTTAGAACCCCTATGATTAAAACCTGGGAATTTCTATAGATTCCAGGTTCAGGTGATACAGTTTTATACAAATTTTGTAACTCATGGTTGGATGTAGTTGAGAACAATAGAACCGGGACCTTGTTTGGAACCATGCTTCACTTGGATGGTCATGATTTCAAGTTCTCCAGTGACAAGGGTTTGAACTGGTCTTGGTTGCTGCTTAATGGTATTAATTGCTTCTTTGACTCTTATAGACTGGTATTTGGCCAACCTCAAATGTCCTGGTCTGTTCACATGCCACAGCATCATTTGCACTTGATGAGACTTGCAGTGAAGGGAATTCGTGCTATACTTTCATTTGTTACTATCAGTTTTTTCTTCTGAAAACCAACAATTTGAATTCTTTTCCGAATTTGTGCTGGAAAGTTAATGCTCTGAGGCGTGATTATTTTTGACAGGGCTGATGTATTACGAGAGAATGCAGAAGCTGTCTTTGCTGCTTGTGATGCGGCTCATGGAAGATGGGCGAAGCTCCTTGGGGTCCGTGCTCTCCTTCATCCTAAGTTGAGATTGCAGGAGTTTTTGAGTATATACAGCATTACTCAAGAGTTTATAACTGCTACTGAGAAGGTATTGTTCTTTTCAGTCTTGCATAATTAAAGCAATAGAATTCATCTGTCAATGGCGGTGATGCTATTTATACTGCTAAACATAAACAGATTGGTGGAAGATTGGGATATAGTATTCGTGGAACGCTGCAGTCACAGGCCAAAGCTTTTGTTGATTTCCAGCATGACATGCGAGTTAGTTTTCAAACTCTTGTCATGGGAATTCATTGTTTGTTATTTTTCTCACTCTTTGTTGGCCATTGTAGATGACAAAGATTAAGGCAGTGCTTGATCAGGAGACATGGGTGGAAGTCGATATCCCTGATGAATTTCAGGCCATTGTTACCTCATTGTTTTCTTCTGGGGAATTGATGTCAGAGGACCTGGGTAATGCACAAGGTAACATGGCAACAAGCTATGGTGAAGTGGTCACAAGTAATGATGGTTCAGTTCTTGCTGATGCTGAAGTACAAAATGCTAAACAGCAACTTGTGTGGATGGACTCTACTAAGATGTCTTTACAAGTGAAATCTGCTCCTTTAGCTGAAGCAACAGAGAGCAATAAAGCCAATATTGCAATCTCTTCAACTCAGAGCAATAATAATAATGCTAAGGATCGTGGAAAACCTGCCTCTCAAATGCTTACCTGTGGAGGTGTTGGTTATCACATGGTAAACTGGTTAGTTATCTTGTTTAACATTTTGTCTTTTTCGTTCTTCTTGGTGTATTTTTTTTTTCTTTTTTGCATTCCTTCAATTCCCGTTTCCCTACTTTAGAAAGCCTGCTATGCCATTTGCTTTTGGCATGAAGTATCTATTGTTTAAACTTTCCAGATGCATTATGGTTTTACTGATATTAGACAATAATTCTGAAGTGAACATTTCCGGATACCCATTTTGATCTTTTCTCCCCTTCTTTGCCAGTGGCTTAATATTGCTGAAGATGTTGTCAGAGTACATTGATATGAATAATTTTTTGCCAGTACTGTCTTCAGAAGTTGTTCATCGTGTTGTGGAGATATTAAAATTCTTCAATACGAGGACTTGTCAGCTTGTTCTTGGAGCTGGTGCTATGCAGGTAAAATCTCTAATAGTTGATATCTTGATTCTGTAAAGTGTTACTTGCATGTTTACATACTAAAGCTGAGAATAAGTATGGAATTTAAAAATGACATCATCAAAGATGAACTGTTCTCATCTTGCAAACATTATGATCTTTCAACATCATTATCCCGATTGCATATATTCAGCATTCATTCATGTTTTGTTTGTTTATTGTCAACTCAAAGAAATCTGGTCAATGTTCTAGCTCTTAATTGGGATTTTTTTTTTCATGTTGCAGGTGTCTGGTTTGAAGTCTATTACTTCTAAACACTTGGCCCTTGCAAGTCAAGTCATCAGTTTTACATATGCTATTGTTCCTGGTAGGTTGATACACTAAAATGCTGCTTCTTCGTGTTAACAGAGCATATTTTTTAGTTCCTGGGTAGTGTTAGGGATTTAAAACCAATTTTTTGAATTGTTAATTTTTTAAACTAACAGCAGCATTTTGTCCGTGAAGTTAAGGCTTATTTTCCATCTCTCCTTGTTTGTATAGTTCATTTATCTTGTCATTATCTATTGGTTCTTTTTGATTGCAAAAATGAAGGTGTGCATATGCTGAACTCGTAGTTCTCAGGTTTACTTAGTATTGCACATCAATTATTTTGATCCTCTTTTCCTAAAAAAGAGAATTGAATCCCTTTAACATAGCTCAGATGTCCATATCAGAAAACATTGAATCATCATGGATGACTGATGTTTTTTTTAAAAAAATTTTATGAACATTTACTTCAAGGAGGCAATAGTTCCTAAGAGAAACGTATGTGCTAAACATGCTTGTGTGTTCCTAGCAAACAACCATTATGATTCATGCAATGCTTATGGGATGATTTTCTGGATTGACTTAACGTTTCACTTTCGCCTTAGTTTTCTATATGAAGTCATGAACTGACATTTTGTCCTTTTACAGTGTTACTATGTTATTTATTTTTAATACATTGTCTTGTGAGCTTTTATGTAGTAATCTTTTATGCTTCTTTTGTTTATCTGAGAATTACTTGTTTCTGGAATGTTTTCCTAGTAAAAAGGAAAACTAGGCCATTTTAATGAGTTTGCTAAAGTTTAGATAATTGCTTAATTTTCTTTTCGACTAGGAAAACATTTTCTGTTGACCAGTTTTCTAGCCTTAATTTATGTTTCATTGCTTTCTTGTGTTGTAAAAATTTTTCCCCCTTGAACTGTCAGTAAATACTATTTTGCTTTTAAATAAAGAGAAGAGAGTTGTATTTCCTTGATCAATCTTTCTGAATAAGCTCATCTTTGTGCTCTGTGTCTGGACTAAGAAATCAGGCGTATTCTTTTCCTAAAAGTACCCGAGACAAGAAAGGCATTACTGCTCTCTGAGATTGATCGTGTAGCACAGGTATTTTTTAATTATTTATTTTACTGCTTCATTATTTTTTGGTACTTGTCTATTTTACAGCTTTCGTATTATTAATAATTCCAGAATTTCTCTTGTAGTTTTGGGTGAGTTTTGTACGCTTATGTGGTTTCTCGTTGAGCTTTCCACTTGTGTTGTCTTTTGTTGCAAAGAAACAATTATACATTGCGGTGTAAGTTCAGTTATATTTATGCTGCAATTACTTATCCTTGTAAGATCTGATTCAGGATTACAAGGTTCACCGAGATGAAATACATGCAAAGCTTGTTCAGATAATGAGAGAGAGGTTATTGGTTCATTTACGTGGATTGCTCCAAATTGTTGAGGGCTGGAACAGACCTGAAGATGCTGACCTACAGTCTAGTCAATTTGCTCGATCTCTGACAAAGGTAATTATGCAGCCAAGTTTTTAATACATGGATTAGTATTGTTGTCATTGATTTTGTCTGTGTATGTGTGCGCGTGCATAAGAGAGAGGCAGTGATTAAGCAGTGGGTTCTTCAACTTATTATTCTACGAGGCAAGTCTTTATAGCAAACACTTGTACTGGATTTTGGAACTAAAAAAGCTTTTGCAAATTGAACCTGAAAACATTGGTATGAAACAATTTACTTGAGTAAACAATTCTGTGAGGCACCACTAGACTTGTGGTTATATGAGGATCAGTTTTATGTGCAGGGTAAGAATGAAACATAATTCTTGCGTCTATTTGAACCTGCTACCTAGAACTCCAGTCTCTAGTGATTTAAATATTTGTTCTGCTGGCATACTTAACCTAAATGTCGAAGATGGGCTTCCTATATTGATATTGGTTATGGTTGCTCCCTTGAATTTTTGCAATTATTTCAATTTATTTCGATACTCTTAGATATGTTGCTGACCTGAAGGTTTCTCTTCAATTCCATTCCACAAGCCCTAAATTTAAAGTTGTATTATTATCATGGAGTCTCAATTTCAATTATTTTCAAGGTTTGGGCTCTACCCATCTCTTCCTATCACAGTTTTGTGGGGTGAAAGTTGGATTGCAAAAATATTAATTTCCAGAAACAAGAAGTTCCTTAACATGTTCACAATTTAGTATAGATTTTTGCTAGAGGAAATTGCTTCCCTGCAAAATGCACCATATAAATGAATTAGTTGATCAGTAGAAAATTAGTTTTCGGGTGATACTTTTATTCCTATAGCAATCAAAATTTCGTTGATCAATTGTACCTCATTGGCTGTTCAATTTGTTTTCAGGAGGTTGGATACCTTCAACGTGTCTTATCTCGAACTTTGCACGAGGCAGATGTTCAAGCAATTTTTAGGTGAGATTTTTTATTGTGTTGATTTGTGAATAATATCCAATCGTTGCAACCTTATTAAATTTGATGTGTTTTAAATAGTATATTATGATCTCGCAAAGAATTTAAATATAACAAAAATCCTGAAGGAATTCAACTTGATATTGAGTCTGAGCCTCTGAGGTTGACGGTTTTTATAGCTTGTGATGATCTCTTTAGTGCTATCATTCTTAGTCATTGAATACACATCACAAACACAGAGAACCACATATTTGATTTTTGTGTTTGATTAACGAGATTTTTGAACCACTATGGAGGTTGGAAATAATTATCACATTAATTACTTTGTCACATCTCTAGCTTTTGGTACAAATGGATTTATTAATGTTCATTGTTGGCATAGGAGTTGGTGCAATTAGAAGGTCAATGCCGAAGGAGAAAATTATGACTCTCATAAGGGTGGATACGTTTCTAGTAATAGTATGGTGCCCTAAACATAATGTGCTGGTGCTTGGGCTGCAAATGAGCCAACCCAAGTAGCATCTTGCTCATATAAAGTTTGTGAACCTAAACCAGTTTAAATGAGCTTAGTTTTTCTTAATAAATTTAAATTAAAAATAAAATAATTCCTAAATTTATTCTTAAAAATAATTTATTTAAGTTAAAATTTTTTTAATACTCCCTCTGTCCACAAATAATAGTTCACAGCACGAAAATTAAGAATTTGTATTTCTTTTACTATTTTACTCTTGTTGTGGCCACTAACAGCATTAATTATTTTTGAATTATTTGATTAATTGTAAGTATACTAAAGGGTATATTTGAAAACACAATAATAAATTTTAACTAAAAAATATAAAGTGTATTAATTTTTTGGACATCCTAAAAAAGTAATGTGGACTATTATTTGTGGATGGAAGGAGTAATTTTTATATGCTTAACAATTTTATGGTAAATGTGTACTTTAATTATTATATTATGATTATACCGTATAAAATTGAAAATTATTATTTTTTATTTATTGTTCAATAAAATTTTGAACAAGTATATCTATGCATAAATTGTAAACAAAAAGAAAAATATTATATGTATAATTGAATCCTGTATGAGCAGGCTCATAAGCTTTTATTAGCTAAGTTTTGCTTAGCTCAGAATTGGCTCATTTACTAATGAGCGTTAACAAAAGTTTGAACAAGCTTTTATGGAGCTGAGTTTTGAGAAGCTCATAAGTAACTCAGCTCATATGAAGGCCTGGATGGTTGTGGGTTAATCTAGACAACCTGAAACTTTGTGGCCAATCGTGTGGTTGACTTTCTACATGTTGCATTTTATGAATGAAGCATAATGTCTGCATACAGTTTTGGCTACATGAAAAATCTTTCCACTTAGAAAAGTTTTGGAAAGAAGTAAAATGTGAAATATCATTACAACAATGAGCTCTTGTGGTCTGGAGTTTCCATGACCATTCCAAGTGTGTTTTTTTAGTTAAACATCAGTGTTCCTTGAAGTTTAGTATGAAAAATTACATTTTAAGACACTTTCCTGAGATTTAAAATATATCAACATTTTACTTGAAAACTAACTAAAAACAAATCTAAGAAAATGTTGCTGAAATATAAAATGGCATCATTTGAAATTTTGAAGAATGGAAGTGCTTTTTTTTTTTTTTTTTTGTTTCACAGAAGTTTATATAACTCAATGAAATTTCATGAAGATATTTTCAACAATGGCCACTTTAGGATCTTTTTTGTTGCCATTTAATGCAGCATTACAATTTGTACTTCTATATCAGATTAATTTTGACTAAAATTGCACACTGATTCATGTGCTAAAATATTACGTTGTTTATATTCTAAATTGTTCTTTGCAGCATGATTATATTGGAAATTAAATAGGGTTCCAATGCAAATGATTTAATTATACTTTTAATCAGTAATAAATAGTCTTTGTTAATATATAATTAAATATAATTGTTATGATTTATATTATAGAATTGTGCTGGATATATCTTAGAAACTTTATGGTTAAAACTTGGCAATTAATATAAAATTTTCAGATTGTAAATGAACCTAAAATATAAAAACTTACAGGAGTTAACGATATTGTACTTGCTTCAATAATTAATGAAAGTATTTGAAATTATTGGGTTGCAATTAATCTGAAGTATTATTATGATATCAAGTGATTTTAATTACCTTGTAACTCTAATTTTTTAATAAAGATTCAAGCCAGATTATCTCCACAGCAATACACAGCTACTTCGCTTGTTAATACATATTCCTCCGTAGCAATGATTATGTGGTATGCTTTTTGCAGGCAAGTGGTCATAATTTTCCATTCACAAATTTCAGAAGCATTTTTGCGGCTAGAGATTAACACTCCACAAGCAAAGGAGAGGTATTGTTTTTTAGCTCATTCATGTAATTAGCATTCACATATAAATTGTATTTGCTTATTCTGCATCTGTTGCTATTTTTTTTTTCCGATATGCCAGGCTCTATCGGGATGTTAAACACATTCTTGGTTGCATTAGATCTTTACCTACTGATAATTTGAGTAAATCCGGTACCCCTAACTGGGGGCAACTTGATGAGTTCTTTGTACAAAAGTTTGATGCTGAAGCTGGTTAAGAACTTCTCAAGTACCAAATTGATTGCTCTTCTTATCAAGGCTGTAACAAGACTTTCAGGGACATGTAGAGATCTCAGAACCAGTTCTCAGCGTATACACTTGCCTTGTAGAATAAATTGAGGTAATGAGTTTACACATTCTTTTCTGTTGTTCAATCTCAAATTCTTCCCGCCTCCATACTTTATCACAAAGAGCTGAGAAAAGCAAACTGACAAATTAAACTTGTGATCACAAATTTTATACAAGAAGCTGTTTAAGCAATTCATCTTCCAGCACGCTGAAATTTATCAACTTAGTAGAACAACTGAGATTTGTTATGCACTTGGCTTCTCACTTTGGTTCCACTTCCACATCATTATACATCTGTTGATCGTTGACAATTGATTTTACTTGAGATCAATGTAGATAGTCTTGTTAGTTTCTTTGGTCAGATGACTTGCATGTGTTATGGCTTCCCATTGTTCAAATGACAGCAATATCATTCCTTGTCGTTTTATATAAAAAATTCTTATATAGAATTATGACAATTCACAAACAAACCATTGGCTTCTTTTAACTAGCCAATCTCATTATGAATGGCTGAATGGATTCTAATAATCGTTAGGGGCTGACATCATGAGAAACTTTTTGCAAGTATCTTCAGTTTAAAAAATTGACAGTTTTTTTCTAGATCATGAAGAACTTGTGAATTACAAATGATTTAAAATTTTTGCAGGTGCTTTTATCGCTGTTTAGCTAGATAGTATACTATTATATTATTACATTCAAAATGTACATTCAAAATGTCGAGGCAGGAAGTGGCTCTGAAGCAGAATTTTTGTAGCTTTTGAAATACAATTTGTTAGTTTGAAATAGTGAACACACCTTACCAATTTGCTTCCATGTATTGATTGATTGCTTCATATCTGGATAAAATTGTATTTGTAATATCATTATTGATATTTTTATTCCTTTTTTTTTTACCTAATATTTTCAAGGCCTGTTTTCATGAATGAATGAATCATGCTCTATGGCTTTCCTATGTTGACTTGGTAATGGTCTTATTTACTACTCTTTAGGTACTTGCCTCATATTTCATTGGCTTATTTTATTAGTGAACTTTACTTCTTATTTTTTTTTTTAAAATATATTATTTTTCTTTAAAACTAGTTTAAATGCTGATTGATTGATTGATTATTTGATCAATTGATATTGATATTTATGTATTTCTTAATGTTTTATTATGTTATTTTTGAGTTGGGAATATCAATTCAGCCCTAAGATAAATTGTATTTGTTAATATTGGGGTCCAAAATAGTACAAGTTTTGAGAGAATTAGAGCACAATGGGTAGGGGAGTAGTAACATATTAATTATAAATATATTCAAATATATATTCATGATTTAAATCGTTAATTATTATATGTATTTTATAAGATAGTTATCAATTGATTTGTCAATTGATGTGTTAAATTATTATTGATTTGTTTATAATTTAATATAATGATTAAAAAATTGCAGAGTAGTTGATGTGCTCGTCACCCATTTTCAGGGGTTGAAAAGGAAAAGAAAACAGATTTACTTTTAAAATTAAACTAGTCGCTAATCTTGGTATGTTTTTTATTAATCTCAAACATTATATTTTTAATAATTGACTCTTATTGTAAAAAATTGTGAATTAAATTTATTATATATGGATTAATTAAAAAATAAAAAATTATATGTATTAGTATGTATGTTAGAACTTATAGTATAATAATATAAGGATGTATGAAAAAATTAATTAGATCATTTTATATAAATTTAATTTAAAAAAATTTAAATAATTTTTAAATATACAATTTTTTTTTTCACAAAATTGGCTAATTCTTATTTTTTAATCTATAATTTTTTTTGGTACATAAATCTATAATTATTTTGTAAATTAATAATCAAATGTTTCCATGTGCTATATAATCAATCTCAGAAAATAATGTTTAAAAAGTATAAAATATTACAAAAGGAAAATTTAATTTATTCTTACAATTGTCTTATTTTTTAAAAATGGAAAGTGAAACCTATTCCTTTATATTATTGTTGTCTATCAAATCAAGACTTGTAGAAAAATTAATCCTAAAAAAATTAATAACATAATTAGAGGTGTTTGGATTTACTTAAAAATGATATATAACAATGTTTTAATATTTAAAATATATTAAATAATTATTTAATATTTAAATAATTAATTAAAATAAATAAACATAATTAATTTTTTTTAAAATAATATTTTTAAAATTTTGTTATATCTAAACACTCTCTTAATATACTTGCTGTACTCATTTCCTATCCAAAATTGATAATTATGTTGTTTATGATTTTTTTTTTTTTGTCTAATTTTGGATATAAAATTCTTAAATGAGAACTTTGACTGTTTATATTGCAGAGCAAGTATTCCAATGGCTACGCAATATGATTCATTGCAATGACTTGTAAAATATGCAATCAAATTGCCGTGTACACTGCTTTATTGTGGAAAGAACCTGGAAGATCCGAGTCTAATCATTTTTGTATTGTCAGCACCTATATTATTCAAAATTTCAAAATCTATTTATTATCCAAGTCCAAGTCTTCGAGAAACGTCAAATTATTAAATTTTTTTAGAGAGAAAATTTAATATTTATTTACGCGTAATTTGATGAAAAATGAAAAAAAAAAAAAAAAAAAAACTTAAGAAATACGCATAGCTAAGCAATGAAAATGAACAGAGTAAAATAAAAGAGTCTTCTATAGAAATTCCACTAATATTTTTATAAATTAATATTATTATGATTCATATATTTCATTAATTAAAAATATATTAATTAATCGAGTATTAATTTAATTTATTAATTTAAATTAAAATTGTAAAAATTTATTATATAATAGAAATTATTAATTTAATAAATATTATTTTATGAAGGTTTTTACTGTATAGATCAATCAAATACACAGAGAAATTGAAAAGAAAGAAAAAAAGTAAGACTTGTAATGGTTGAAGTCCAAGTCAATAAATTAATATTGTACGGTGCACGACTAAATCAAGGGAATAATAAACTTGTATGTGTTGAACACTATCTTTCAGCCGTTGGATTTAAATTTTATGTGGAGGATTTTTCATCTAATTTACAAAACTAATACATATGGTACGCAAATTTTCTTAGAAAAATCTTAATCCTCATAAAAATATATAAATAAATGAAGGTACAGCAAAACGTACAATTCAAGTGAAGACAAAGTACACACTATAAATAACTGAAATTTAAAGAGTTTGGTGCATTGTGATGAGGGAAAACATGTTCAAGAATTTGAGCAGGAGGAATAATTTTCCTTCTTATAAACAATTAGTTGAAGAAGAAGATGGAGAAAAAGAACATGTTGATGGGAAAGAGAATTATGAATTTAAAGTCCCTAAAGGATATATTCCTGTAATGGTTGGAAGAGATCAGAATAATGAAAAAAGGGTCAAGTTATTGATCCATGTAAAGATGTTCCAGAAAGCTTGCTTTATAGAGCTTCTTGAAATGGTTGCCGATGAATTTGGATATGAAAATCAAGGAGTTCTTCAAATCCCATGTGACGCTACTTGTTTCATTAAGATGGTCAAAAATATTTCCATGACCAACTAGCTAGTTTTGCATGTTCTGTACTTCTACTTCTTCTTCTTCTTCTCCTAGTTCTTTTCTTGCTTTTATTCTTCAGTAGTATTGAGTTTTTGTTATACAAGAAATTGAGTAACTAAAAGCATAATACATGTTTTTTTTCTTAATGATCATCAATTACCACAACTATATCAATGTTCAATAAAAGATAGAAGAAATATGTTTTAACTTCCTATCATTGGCCTAATACTAATTAGATTATAGACAAAATTAGTGTGTTTGATACTAAATTTAAAATGTTCTTAGTAAATTTAAGAAATAAAATTCTATGTAGATTTGTTATTTTTTTTTTATTGGGTGAAGATTCTTTCTTATTTGAATTCTTCATCTTTTCCCCCTTTTATGGGATTTACTGAAGTTTTCTTCATAGAAATGTTAGTGTTCTTTAGTATATATATATATATTTTTAAGGTTTCCAAGATTTAATTCTTAGCCATAGCCTGCTTGATATTCAAATAATAATAAAACTCATTTAAAGATATTAAATGTTAATTATAAGTTATACTTAACTTTGGATAATCATTGGACATAACATATTTTCTTTAAAATTACGACTTATAATTACAAATAAAATCCTAAAATCTTGAACTCCGTGGCTGTTGGATATTTTAGTAACGTGGCTGTTGGATAGGAAGAATTGATTAACACCAACTTAAAATGACATTAAGTCCAACTTCTGATAGGTGCTAGATTTGGAGCAACCCTTAATATAAATAAACTCATACTTTTAGTAACGAGTCTAGAATTACATAGTGAGTCCAATTCTTTTGTAAACCTTCTAAATAAATTAGGATTTTTTTATATTTTTGTAATTACAATAGTATTCTTGTAAGTATTCTATAAATAACTCTATAAAATCATTATGTATTTTTATCACTCATATTAATAAATATATCTTTTACTTTAGATGTTGTGTAATCATTCCTTTTAGAATTAATGGTTTTTTGCAATTTAAATATTTAACCCTTTTTAGATTGACAGCTCCTTGTTGTCTATATATTAGACTTCTGAATGGAAATTGATGGTGTTAATCAACTACATACCAGAAAGTCAGATTAACTTATACAGATCCTAATTGAAAGTTGACAGTGCTTAGACTGCTATATACCATATATTAAGCTAATTAATAACATTGTTCTTAATTAATCAAATACTGACATACTTAAACATAGGACCCTTGATAAAAAATTTAAAGATCTTAATCTCAATTAATTTGCTTATGTTAATTTTGGCATTCCTAGTGAAATTTAAAAAAAAAAAAAATTGAAAAGATGTCTAGTACTGAAAATAACATTATCGAACTCCATCCATGACCGAAATTATTCGGTCAATTTTTGAAAAAAATTTAGTAACTCAAAAGAATTTGGAAAAAATATTTTGCAAAATTGGATGATTATCTTAATCAATTGGAAGCTATTTTGAGAATACAACTTATCATAATTTATGATTGGTCTACTCAAGTTCACAAGGAGAGTTTGCATAAAGCGACCTATCAAGCTATTAGGAGTGGTCGTTCATATAATACAAAAGTCAAGCAATTTTCATTGCAGAGAACTGATCCAATAGTTTGACAAGACAAATGCATCTATCGGCTTGGTAATTTTCAAACTTCTGATCAAATTAAAACTGTATATTGTTAGGAGAACTTGAGAATTTATAGATGTCATACGGCCGACCACATTCAATATTTATTGTTCCGGCTAAAATACAATAATTTTTACTCAAATCATTCAAGTGTAATCTATAAATCGATTGTTGAATATACCAATATTTTTTATGAAGAATATAATTGCCAAATTTGGCCACTTATGATTGTGGTCGATACATACGTAATGATTTTAGGTCGATCTATAATCATATTAAAGGCAAGAATATGGATGACTTCTGGATGAATCTAATGATAAGCATACTTATATTGATGGTCAACCATATATAATGATTCTTGGCCTGTTTATGGCTACACTTGGAGACAATAACATGGACGACCTTTTAATGACTCTAAAAATACTCAATATATGAGTTTTCAATAGCAGAGCTGAGCATAAGTGAGCAAGAATTCAAGATTGAAGAACTCAAGTACAATGATTGTACATAAGTTGAGCTCAAAGGTATGTAGTAGGATAAGAGAAAGACTTCATTCAAAGGGGGAGATTTCAGTTATTAATCAAGATAAAGCATCAAATTTTGATGAACTCAAAGCAAATGCCCTATATGAATGTTTAGCCTTAAATAAACCATCAATATTCAAGAAGAATGCAGTAGAGCTCAACCCAAACAAGATAGCTAAAGAATACTCATTTGACTTAAATAAGACCAATGAGATATCTGATTGTTTGATAAAGGACAAACATATTACTTTTTCGGCTGGGCATATAACTCCTCCAGTGGAAGAGCGAGCAAAGTAGGATTACTGCAAGTGGCATAATTTTTTCAAACAGCACATTAATAATTGTATATTTTTCAGGAATGTCATCCAAAAGACTATCCAAAAAGGAAGACTAGCTTTCCTGAGCAAACGAAACCAATGCATTCCGTAATGCAGTAGTCAAGATGACTAACATCAATATAATGGGCATCAAAATACTGGATCAGATGACATACAACAGATTCCAATTGTTCGACCTAAGGAAAAAGTGGATATGTGTGAACACTGATTTTTTACACCCCTCAGACTCGTGCCAAGCCGAATGTCACTCACCGGGACCAAACCCGCTCACGGACAGACTCATAACGGCCTCAAAACGAAGTCGGACCAGAGCTGCCACCCTCTAGGCATAGGATTGCCGCCAGAGGGGGGTGGCGGGCAACTGCCATGCCCAAGGGCGGCAGCATGGCTCTTTGTCACTATTATCGCCCTCCTTCAGCTCCTTTGCCGCCAAGACCCCCTAGCGGCACCAGCTCCTCTTGCTGATGGCAGCTCCATTCCAAATCTTTTTTTTTTAATCCCACATTAGTAAATAATGGGATTTGACCCTCTAAGCCTCTACTATAAATATAGAGCCTCACCAACCTAGTTAGGGGCCTTGAAATCTCTAAAGTTGATTATTCCTTCTTAGATTTCATCTTTTCTCCCTCCAATACTTATTTTTCTTCTTTCTTTAGCTCTCCTTGAGTTTAAAGAGTTGCTATTCAAGGCGTGTGGAACCCATCTTCTTTAGTTCTCCTTGAGCTAAAGAAGGACACAATCTGAGGCGTGTGGAGCCTCAAAATCATTTTCTAAGCAAAGTTACTCTGTCTGTTTGCTTTCTTAAAAGCTAAGAAGACATTTCGACTCATTTCCTCCGCTTCAACCAGTCCAAGGTGGAACTCTGATCCGGGCAAGCAATCAGACCGCCGCCTCCCCAAATTGTCAGATAAAAGACTATCCGACCGTTTTCCTAGGCTTCATCCAATCCAAGGTGGAACTTTGATCCAGAAGAGCACTCCGTTCGTCAACACCCCTAAGAGTTAGGGCAAAGGTATCGTCTCCTAACTCATCTTTTTTACTTTGATAGAGCATCAAAATAAAGAATCAAAAATATGATAAAATTGGGCATAAAATCAACCCTCCTTCACGAGAAGAAAGAACTGCATGGGTTTTGATTCCCATTCAACGGGATACGCAGGCAAGCTATATAAAAGCTTCAAATCCAAAAAAGATAAAAATCATCTATTTTTCTTTGGCTATTTATTTTATTTGTTGAATGTATTCTTTGGGGAATGTGTGATCAACTTATAACCCATTAGGGCTAGAGTTGATATCCCCTATTTTGAGATTTTGAGATGTAATAATTTATTTTTATCGCTTTCTTTGACTGTTTTACTTGATTACTTACATTTCAATTGTTCATCCATTTATTTACTTGTTCATGCATCTTCATGTCATTCTTTAATTGCTCATGAAAATCATTTTAAATCGAGGTTAAAATTAAAAGCCAAGTTCAATCGAAAACCTAGTCCTTGAATCCTCTTTGGTTTCAAAGACTAGTGCATTTTTTCTTCTTTTGGGATAAAATTGGAGTCAAAATGGATTTTTACTTTAAATTTTTTCAATAAAAATAACTTAAGGTGGCGACTTCAAAATCAAAATCATTTTCAAATAAAAGGCGCTAAGGTCGTCTCCTCCGTGATAAATTATCCCAAATGAGCATTCCAATCCTATTTAAAGCGGACCCGGACGCGGTGCTAGGGCGAGGCCTTACAGCTGGCGACTCCACTGGAGACAAACTTTTTCAAAAGTTAAAGAGGACTATCAATTAGTTGAAAGTATTTTTCAAAAATGACTTTTTACTTGGCTTCTAGTTTAACTTTGATTTTCATGCATCACTACATCACCAGTTACGAAATTCAACCTTGGGATAATGAGTAACATTGATCCAACAACTCTCTTTGAGCAGGTTGGGAGATCGGGAAAGCATCCACTCCACGACGAATCTTTAACTCTGCTACGAATCCTCAATCCTTTTAGAGTGTAACGAGCAGTAGTACTGTTGGACCCACGTGAAACTCATTGTTTCACATGTGGTTAGGTATATCACTGCTCTAGTATGACGGGTACCCTTAAACCAAACTACCTAGCCTTCATATAATGAATATTAGACCTTCGACTTTAGGGCCCATTAACCATAATAATGTTAAGCTTTCATCATGAACCAATTTTCTTCATACACATGCATACATGTATTCATGATTCATAAAGCATGCATTCCATTTTTAATGAGTCTAGGTTGTACCTTGAACCAGTTGAGAGTCAACCCAAATGGACCCAAGTTCAATTAGCCTCAAACACCTCTCAACCCAAATGGACCCAAGGCCCATCAGCCTCAAACACCTCTCAACCCAAATGGAACCAAGGCCCATCAGCCTCAAATACCTCTCAACCCAAGGCCCATTAGCCTCATACACCTCTCACTCAAATGAACCCAAGGCCCATTATCCTCAAACACCATCACCTAAAGCCCAAACCTACTTGGTACCATTATCTCTCCAAAGCCCAAACCCAATTGGCACAATTATCTCACTAAAGCCCAAATCCAGTTGGCACCAAGATCTCTCCAAGCCCAAACCCAGTTGGCACCAACATTATCTCTCCAAATCCCAAAACCATTTAGCACCATTATCTCACTAAAGCCCAAACCCAGTTGGCATCAAAATCTCTCCAAGCCTAAACCCAGTTGGCACTAAGATCTCTCCACCAAATAAACTTTGGCCCACTTTACTTTAGGAATCAATTTCCTAGGAATTTGCAAAGCATAACTTTTTCTAAAGCCTAGAACATAGTTAGGTGTCCTTTTTCCTATAAACCTAGAATAGAGTTAGATGTCCTTTTTTCCTAAAGCCTAGAACAGAGTTAAGTGTCATTTCCCTATAAACCTAGAACAGAGTTAGGTGTCCTTTCCCCTAAAAACCTAGAACAGAGTTAGGTTTTCCTTTCCCCTAAAAACCTAGAATAGAGTTAGGTTTTCTTTTCCATGCATTGATCCCTTTCCTTGTCTTTAAAAGGTACCAATGTCCAACCCAACCAATATGGATGCTATGGACACACTTCTCACCACCCTCATCAAAAGGCAAGAGGAGAATTTTGAAGCCATGCTTAATTCCACCCCTAGTGCTCAACAAGCCGACTTTTCCAAAGCCCTGACTGCTCAACAAACTGGATTCCACAATGCACTGGCCTATGTGACTAAAGCATTGAATTCCCAGATTGATGACATGAAATTCATGAATCAGACCAGGCCTAAACCAGCTGATCCAAGCTCTCCAAATACACCTCAAGTTAACCTAACCAACACCAACCTTTCATTTTTCCTTGAATCATTTTCATGGTAAGGAAACCTTCACCCAGTCTCTTATGGAAAAAAGCAAAATAACACATTCACTTCCATTACTTCCACCAAATAGAAGAGTCAGTCTCTGAAAAGAAGATTCATAGATTTGGGTATGCCCCTGAGCTTTGTTTACAGGATCTCATTGACATTGGAGATATCCTTCCCCCTGGCCTGATATTCGACGCCCCCATTTACCTTCAAACTGTTATCAATCCCTTCAAGTCTAAAGATTCAGATTAGGAGGAAAGTAAGTGGAAATAGACCCCACCTCATTAATCAACCAAAGCTCAAATTAGCATAGTTTATAGAGAAATTCAAGCCCAGTTAATCTGACTTGTCTGAGATTAAATTCAAATCAGAGTATGAGTCCAAGTTGAATCATGAGTTAAGTCAGAGTCTAAATCTGAGTCATAGTTAGAGTCTTTTGAGTCGCATTTCTTCTCATTTCCTTTTTTGAGCCTATAATCGACCTTTTTGGTCTTTCCTACAATTTTGATGTAACTATAGATGATGGTACTCTTTTTCATAATAAAAGTTTGAGTTCTTCTTATATCTTCATTCTCATTTTAATTGTTTTATCCAATTTGAGTATATGTAAAAAATGATGAAAAAAATATATATAAAAAAAAAGAATCAGTTAATTTTGGCACAAATAATGAACTGAAAATTGCATATATGCCATCATCATTTTGTAAGGCTTCTTTATTCAAAAACAGTTCAGGAATGCTTAGATGGCTTTGCCTAAGGACCAGAGCATATGATGAGTATTGATCCAAGTATAACAGTACAGATTCCAACCCTGGAGAATATAAAACCTATAGAGCATAATCTATGAAGGTTAAAGGCAAAATGATCTCTCAAGAAAATGCTAAGTTGTTGAAGAATGGTTTTATTGAGCCTATTACTTACCCCTCGTGGTTAGCCAAAATAGTGCATGTACCCAGAAGGATGGATAAGGCTTGCTAAAAGATGATTTCCCTTTACCTCATATCTACTTGTTGGTTGATCACATAGCAAGGACTGAAATAGTCTCTTTGACTGATCTGTATGTGAGATATAACCAGATCCAGGTGTACCCTCTCAACAAGGAAAAAATAGCTTTTGTGACAAAATGGGGCATCCTATTGTTATAAGGTTATGCCTTTTAGGCTAAAAAATGCTGGGGCAACTTACCAAAGGATGGCAATCATTCTTTTCCACAATATGATGCATGAAGATATTGAGGTATATGTAGATGATATGGTCATAAAATCTCTAATAGACGATGATCATTTAGAAGCGTTGAGGTGATTTTTCCTCAGTCTTTGCCAATAAAATTTAAAGTTGGACTGTGCTAAATACCTTTTTGGTATATCTCCTGGTGTTTTGGGTTACATGGTTAATAAGAGGGGTACAAAGATCCCGCAAAATCAAAAGCCATTTTAGAAATGCCAGCCCCAAAGATTGAAAAGAAGATTAGGAGTTTTCTTGGAAGGTTACAATACATTAGTCGCTGATGTGTGTGTGGTCCAATTCTCAAATTGTTAAAAAGGGAGTTTCTAAACAGTGGAATGATGGTTGTCAAAATGCCTTTGAAAAGATCAAAAAAGTACTTATTAAGCCTTCTAATTTTACAACCTCCAAGGCTTGGTAAACCATTATTATTTTGTATATCTGTTACTCAAGAAGCCATGGAGGCAATGCTTGCCCAGAATGCCAAAGATTCTTATAAAGAGAATGTCGTCTATTATTTGAATAAGCAAATGCTAGCTTATGAACTTAAGTACAACCAAATCAAGCAGTTGTGCCTCACTTTAGTTTGGGCATGCCATAAGCTTCAACATTACTTAAGTTCTTTTGCTACTTATGTTCTTGCAGACAAGAGCCCCTTGAAATTCCTTATGGAGAGGTCAGTTCTTGACAGCAAAATGACATACTGAATGGCAGAACTTGTGACATTTGATCTAAAGTATGTCTCAAGAAAAATATTTCAATAAGAGAGTAACTGTTAGAGGGTTGGAGGAATACAACTTGGTATTAAAAGGAAATCAGAGCTCCAATTCGGGAACCAAGAGGGAAGTTCAGACCAAACTGGGTCGGCCCATATATGCTCAAAAAAATCCTGTCCGGGGGAGGTGTCATACTCATGAATTTGGATGGAAATGAATTTTTGAATCCTTGTTATCTTGATCAATTGAAAAGGTACTGTCATGACCCGACCCCATTGGGCACGTGACCGGCACTAGGGAACGGGAAAGCATGAGACTTCCGGAACCCATAGTAAACCTGACTGACAACAGAAACTCAATAACTTAACATCATTATTTTAAAAAAAAAATTGCTTAACAGAATAACCTATAGAAATATGACCAGAAATCTGATATTGAAAATAACAAAGCGGAGCTCCATAGATTTTAACACAATGACCATAAAATAATTACATAATAAGCAAAATAATTTCACTGCCTAATAAATGAAAGGCAGGAATACTCAACTTAAAAACTCAATCTCT
>CANXYC011858397.1:0-13148 GCA_948193065.1 Aleurites moluccanus
ATATCAAAAGAATTACAATGGAAGCTTCTTGGGATGAATAAGTCAAGAAGCTTGATCTTCTCTACTAGCTCCCTCACGAGCTACACTATCACCTGAAATCCACAAAAGAGGAGTGAGCCTTCAACTCAGTAAGATATGAACATGCAATAAGAAACAAATACATATATATATATATATATATCTGAAAGAAACATCCATATCAAGAACATAGGTAAGAATCAGAATGTGATTAGGCTTACAAAGAAACAGAAGTGCTCACAATCGAATAGCACTATCAAATATCATGGTAGAACTACAGAATGAATCAATGGCCATGCTACCTATCATAAAATAGCGCATCAATAGTCCTTGCTACCTTATCGCAAACGCATGCTTGGCCAGGCATACGTCTAGAGCTCGTGGTTCCCTCTAGGCAGAATACTGGTACAGTAACCCTACCAGCTGGGTTCCCAAATTGCACAATGGACCAATGAATTTACTCTCATTGGGAAGAGCTTTCTATCCATAGGGTCATATGGTTTCATATCACAAGAACATATTGGTTGCAAGACCATCAATATATATATATATATCATAATTTCATTCAAGTTTAACAAGTAAGAAGCAAGTAGAAATCATGTGAACTTGATCCAAGAAAGTTGACCAAGTCACTCACATTATATATATGTACCCATGGAATTTCATGAACAAATGGTAAATTTTGGTTTTGAAATACCAGAAACTGTTCAATTTATTTGTCCGATAATATATATATATAATCAAGTATACAAGAATCATATGGGTTCACATTTAGAACATTTGGTCTTATCATAAGAAATAACAAATGCAATTAAATTCGAATTTACTGTTCATGTTACTATTTATGACAGTCCATTAATTCTAATTCCTCCAACATTAATTATAATTTATAACCTAAAAATGCTTGCAATAAATTTCTTACACCCATAATTAATTATTCTAACTGCCAGATTTAATTAATCCTAAAAGAATATAAAATTTGAAGAAATTTACCTTATTTTTCCAACACTGAATTTCTTGAAATATCTTGCTTAAATCTGACGATTTCTACTTTGAAATATGCTAATCTAGAGTTCTAATGCATTAATTTGAGTATTAATGCCTTAGACAAGAAATGGAATTGATCTTAGAAAAGACTGAAAAAGAACAGAGAAAGAAGAAATAAAATCGTGCAGAAAACGCTACTGGACACTGGGTTAAATAGGCCACTGCCCAAAATCCCGCTCGCCAGCTTGCTTCACAAATCATGCCTCAGCAATGCTATCTTGCATAAGCTAGCTCGCTATTCCCATTTCGCATTTCCCAGCTCTCACTTTCCAGTTGGCCAAACTGATCCGGCAATGCCACTGCGCAACGTCACTTCGCTAATCCAACTCGTATATGTCACCTCGCATATACTGCCTTGCCAAACTCTCCTCGTGAACTCTTCCTTGCATGTGCCACCTCGGCAATGCCTCTTAGCCAACTCGCTTCACCTATTTCCCTCTTTGCCCAATCCTACTCGCGAGTTGCCACTTTGCATATTCCCTCTTCGCATAATGCCTCTTCGCATAATGCCACCTCGCCTTTCTTCTTCGCCAAATCCTCTTCGCCTTGTCCTCTTTGCCAAATCCTCTTTGCATATGCCACTTCTCCAATTGACACCTTGGCAATCTCACCTCATCACTTCGCTACTTCGCATTGCCGGCTCGCCAAAATGCCACCTCGCATTTTGCCGGCTCACCAGATCCTACTAAGTTAAAACTCTTCCTCGGCCACTTACACTTAACCAGTTCGCAATTGAGCTACAAATGTCCAAACTTCCTGATTCCTTTTGACACTTAAAATAGACATATAAAGGCTCAACATATCCAAAATTTAAATTACAAAAACAACTACACAGACCCTGGAGACTCTCTAATTGACACCTAGACTTACTGCCCATAATCCATCCGAATATGTTTGATATAGTCCACTCTCTACCGAGATATACTTATCCAAAAATTCTGAAATTTTACAGACAACAACACAACACATAAAGAAACATTTTTCATGTTTACACCTTTGGCTGAAACTACATCAGTCATTCCCAATAAATTCAAACAGACTCAGATTTTCTGCAAACACATTAAACCAGACCAGTCCTGCTCAAGGAGATGTAAGTCCTCATACACACAGAATTCTTCCAAGCCATTTTACAGAATTATAAATGAGATATAAATTCACAATCCTTATGTTTTACACTTTACTAAATTATTTCCTTAAGATTATGCAACCAACCTCACAATATCGTGCAACTGCAACCAGAAATTCTAGATTTCTCAAACATTCATATTTGAAATTAATTTAAATTCATCAATTACACAATAAATAAAAATACAACAAAATGGCAGATATTACATTCAAATCTAGATAGAATTGATAGAATAAATTATAGAAGAAGTTGAGTTCAAAACATAATTACTTGATAGCTTAAGTACTAAAATGAAATTTGCCAATTGACTTTTGTATATATATCAACACTTAGAACACATTTTCATCTTCTTCTTTTTCTTTTTCTTTGGCTGAAACCTTCATCCCTTTTCTTCCTCCAAATTTCTTCAAATTTCTTAAGGAAATTTCATAGTAAACTATCAAATTAACCTAGTTCTTTCATTTGCCACCATTAATTTGTTTGGAAGAACAAAGAAATTCAAGGAAACTGGAAGGGAACATTTCGGTGGAAACATCCATTCAAGGTAAGGAGTTGTTTTGATTGATTTAATGGTTCATTTAGATGATTTAGTAGTTGAATTTGATGGATTTTAGGTTAAATTGCATCAATTGATGCATTTTGATAGAAAACCCTAAATGGTTTAACCTATTTGAAGTTGTTTGAATGAGCTTGATGATTTAGTGTTAGTTAATGTTAATTGATGTTAGAATATGTCAAATAGAAGTCATTAGGTAACTAATTGATGAATTATTTGGTGTAGAATTCAAGTTTTGCCAAGGTTAACCTATTTGCCTCCATTGAGGAATTTGGGTGGAAATCAATTTTTCAAAGTATTTGGAAGGCTTAGGTGAGTCTTATATGCATCAATTAACATGCCTGATGCTTTGAAATTTAAATTGGAAACCATATGTGGAAATTGGTTTTTGGCCGATGTGAAATCACTAATCACCCCTTTGGATTTTAGCTTGTTTTTCTTCATGTTTCCTTAGCCAATTTGATCCATTTTATGTTGTTTAATCTTTCTTATTTGATACCTATTATATTGTTGCCAATGTGCTTTGTTGTTGATTGAAATGGACAAGCCAAACTTGCACCTAAACCTAACCAATTGACTTGCCAATTTGTGCCCACCAAGTGTTTGATTAAATGCCTAGTTATTTTTGCCTTGGCCTATTGCTTTGTATTCCATAGGCATACCATTTGAATGCCATCGTCGCCAGCGACATTGGCATGCCAATTGGCCTACCGATTTCCTTCCCCAAACCAACCTTTGTTTCATACCTTTGTTGTTTACCATAATCCTTATCCTTGATTATATATTTTATTTTGCAATGCCTTTGATTCAAATGCCATTTGATCTGAAAGATATTGAGTTTAATGCCTTTGATGATACCATTGTTGCAAAATGGTGTCTATTGATATGATGTTCATTTGTATTGACCTAAATGTGGTTTGACAGAGCTGCTGATCCGACATGATAGTGGGTACATACTGTCGGCAATATGCATATTAATATTGATGCCCTGGCTGGGAAGGGTTATTGGTCCCGGCCATATGACCTGATCAGTCTTATGCTTACTTGATATGTGATCAACTGTGTGATTACACATAGTCTACGTGTTACAGGGCCCTATATCTATCTTATCATATGATTCCATGACTTTAATATGACCATTGATATTCCTATCAATTTCTGATATTGATTCTGTAAACCAATATGATTGATATTGTACCGTTGTTCCTTTATCATTATATAGCATTGTTCCATCCTATTTGACTTGCAATGCATATAGATTCGTTGAGTATCTTATATACTCACCTTTTCTTTATTTAACCATTTCGGGAGAGGAGTAGATTACAGAATCCCGTTGTCTATCATCTAAAGATTTCTGCTTGCTGTCTTTTGATGTATATATTCTAAATTTTGTATTTTGATGTTCATAATCTAGTTGCTCCATACGGTATGTATGGGATAGTTAGGATATAAACATTTATATGTATGTGATGATATTATGAGATATATGATGATCCTGTGGTATGATATAATGACTGTTACAACCAATTGCATTAAATTACAATAAGAATTACATAATAACAGAATGAATGGTAACTAAGTGAAATGGATAATTAGTTGATGGTTATAGATTATGCATGTGATACTGGGTTCTACGGGTGCCAGTCGCCATTGGTATCTCCCGCATCCTAGGACCGTCGCGATCTGAAAATGGGTCGTGACAAGCAGCTAAAATATATACATACAAAATATAGTGTTTTAAATAATTACACTGCTAAAGGACACTATAGGAATCCATAGAGAACTAAAAGCTATGATTTCTGCCTCCTACTCTGCACCTAGAAAGGGAAACAATAAAAGGGTGAGTATATAAGATACTCAGTGAATCTAATATGCATCAACTAGAAATAAAGACTGGTTTATCAATAAACAATTGGTAGATGAACAAGTAACATCAGTATGGTCAACAATGTCAGAATACAGAATCAAATTACAGTGGATGACTATAGAAGTATTGATAAGGTGAATGGAAAAATATATCACATGGATAAGACAGATAAAGGTCCATGAAACACATATCACATGTATCCATCATGTATCAATAAACATAAGACTGATCAGGTCTTATGGCTAGGACTGTTAACCCTTCCCAGCTAGGGTATCATTATACAATGTGCACATTGCTGACAGTATGTACCCACTATCCTGTCAAAGAGGCAGCTATGTCAAATCTCATAGGAATCAATAAAAGTGTAGAACAAATCAATAGATATCAATATACAATATCAATCTCATCAAGTAGCAGTAACTAGTGAATAATGAAACGAGATTGTGAGTTAACAACAGATAAGCAACAGATGAATTAATAAACATTAGTAATATGATTAGCAATTAACAATGGGATGGATCATAAGTAGGACAAATCAAGTCAAAAAGTTGGCTTAATTGGCATGCCAATATCGCTGGCGATGATGGCATTCAAATAGTAGGCCTATAGAAGAAAACAATAGTAGGCCTATGAAATTTGAACTAGGCATTTCATCAAACACTTGGTGTGCAACAATGGATAGACAAATTGGCTAGGTTATGGTGCAACATTGACATTTTCCATACAATCAACAAATAGCTCACATTGTAGGCAACACAACAAACATCAATTTGCCAACAATAAACACAATTAAAAGGATCAAAATGGCATGGAAAATCAAAGGAAAAAACAAAGCAAAAATCAAGGCAAAATAGGCATAAGTTGTTCGGCCAAAATGGGGTTTTTGGAGACAAGTTGCAATCAATATTTTAACACATTGGGCATGATATTTGATGCATATTAAACTCACCTCACACTACAAATAAGCCACCAAAATTGATTTGCCACTAATTTCCTCAAAGTAGGCAAAAATGGCAATCTTTGTCAATATGATTTTCTACATCAAACCAATCACAAATAATCCATCCATTAGCTTTTAATTAATATATTCTAAGCTTAATTAACATAAACTAACACTAAATCAAAGATTCAAATCATACAACTTAGGATTAGGGTTTCAAATTGGGGAAAAGTCTACAAATGTATCAATTGATGCAATTAAACACTAAACCTATCTATTTTATCATCTAAATCATATAAATCAACCTCTAAACCAAAAAAATCAACTCATTACCATTGAATGAAGATCCACCCAAAATCTATAAGTCAATAGTTCTTGAAATTCTTTGATTTTCCAAGTGATTCAAGGTTGAAAATCAATGAATCAAAGGTGATTTTCAAGTTTTTTTTAGGATTTCTTTAAGAAAATTGCATGAAAAATGGTGGGAGAGAGCTTAGGTATTTCAGCCAACATGAAGAAGAGGAGAACAATGGCCAAAAATTTCCTAAGGCATGCTTATATACTAAGTTAGAATGGCAAATTACATATAGGTCCTTAAACTATCCAATAATCATACTTTCACCCCAACTTCTTCTGTAATTTATTCTAACAATTCTGTTGAGAATTAGATTACAAAGTGGGAATTCAAATAACTCATTTTTATCTGTACTTTATTATAAAAATAGTTTCAGAGCCATTATGAAACTCAGACAATTGATTTCCCACTATACCCTTAAAGTTTCACTTAATTATGATTTTGCCATTATTTAAATGTTCAATGTTCATAAACATTTTTCACCTCTTTCTTTTCACCATAGTTACACATATAATTATATGATTCTTTACCCTTGTTCTGAATAAAAAATTCATTTATCAATTGGACTGTTATTTTCCTGGCAGTGTAATTAACACCGACATTTTCCGGGAAAGTATCACAACTGCATTCTAACTGTGTTTCAAAAATTATCTTTAGTTATTTCGATGTTCCTAGATCAATAATTGATTATATTATTATTCAGTTATGGTTGCAATTCCTAGAGCATTACAAAAAGTCTTGGTTGTAATGGGATTTGGGTAAAAAAAAGTAGGAAACAAAGGTAAAGATAGGTTAAAAAGATTCAAGAGCATTTTAACAATGAACACAAATAAAAATAATAATGAAAAACTCTACCAATTTTTTTAATCCCCAAAGTTCAAATATATTTTTTATTTATTCTATTGCAACTGTTCTTTCAATTTTTCATTTTTTTCTTTTCTTTTTTTCTTTTAGTTGCATTTTTCACAACTCCTTATAATTTTTCAAAGCATAAAAGGCACAAATATAATACAAGTTATACCCAAATATTCCATTTAACTCAAATAACTACCCATACATAGAATCCCCCATACTTATTTAATACTCTCATATATTATTAAAATACTCTTGAATCATAAGGGAAGTAAAGACAATATTTTAATGGCTAGCTCATATAGAGGTATTTTCAAAGAAAATGATATATAATAATAATAGGTTCAAAGGGGTTTATTTAATGGAATTAAAAAAGGTAGACTTTTTAAATTAATGTAATACCCTTGAAAAACCTACCATAAATGAATGTTAATATTATTAGTTATTAGTTTGGAATCATCGAAATAGCTAAAAATAATTTTTGAGACACAGTTAGAATGTATATGAGATATTGTCCCGAAAAATGTCGGTGTCAATAACTCTGCTGATAAGATAGCAGTTTGGTCACAGATGAATTTTTTATTCTGATTAGGGGGTAAAGAATCATATAAATATATGTGTAATTATGGTAAAAATAAAGAGGTGAAAAATATTTAGGAACACTGAAAAAGTAAGTAATGGTAAAATTGTAAATAAATGGAATTTTGGGGGTATAGTGAAAAATTGACTGTCTGAGTTTCAGAATGGCTCTGAAACTATTTTATAATAAATTATAAATAAAAATAAGCTATTTGAATTCCTAGTTTGAAATTCAATTCTCAACAAAATTGTCAGAATAAATTACAGAAGGAAATGTGGCAAAAGTATGATTTATGAATTATTTAAGGATCTAAATGCAATTTGCCATTTTTAACTTAGTATATAAGCAATACTTAGCCATTTCCCATCCATTTCACTTCTTCTTCTTCCTTCTTCATTGTTGGCCGAACCATTATTCTTCAATCTCAACTAATTTCAAGCTAAGTTTGTGAAGAAAAACCTAAGAAAACCTAAAATCCAACCTTATTTTATCCATTTCCATCCATTTCTCACTTGATATGTCAAAGGAAATCAAGATTTCCCATCCTAGGGATTTTGACACTTCCATTACAAAGAGATAACTTAGTGTTTTCTTTGATTATTTAAGTTAAATAGGTGTTATAGATGATGAATTACATGGGTTTTATGTTTAATTACATCAATAGATGCATTTGAGTATTTTTCCCCAAATTCCAAACCCTAACCTAAGTTGTATGATTTAGCTATTTGATTTTGAGTTATTTTATGTTAATTAATCTTAGAATATGTTAATTGGAGGCTAATGGATGAATTTTTTATGGTTGGTTTGATGTAGAAAATCAAGATTTGCAAAGTTGCCAATTTTGCCTCCTTTGAACCTTTAAGTGGAAAATCAATTTTTCAGGCTCCTTTGAAGTGTGAGGTGAGTCTTTTATGCATCATTTAACATGTCTATTGCATTGGAATGAGAATTGAAAACCATTTTTATTGGACCCATTTTGGCCGAACCCATTATCACTATTCATTTCATTGTTTTGCTTTGTTTTTCTTCATGTTTCCTAAGCTTATTTGACCCTTTAAATAATGTTTATTGTTGTATATCTATTTCTTATTGAAATGTCTACATTGTGAGTTGTTGTTGATTTTTGGGGCAATATTGGAGTTGCACCCAATCTATGTTAAATTGTCCATTCAAAGTTGCACACCAAGTGTTTGACAAAATGTCTGGTTCATTTTGTCATAGGCCTATCACTTCTTCATCTATAGGCCTACCATTTGAATGCCATCATCGCCAGTAACATTGGCATGCCAATTGTGCCAACCTTTTGTTCATATATGACCAACCTATGTTCCATCCCATTGTTAATTGCCAAACCCTTTGTCATTGTATATCTACTTGCTATTGCTATTCCATTAATTATATTGCTCCTTGAATTGATAAATTTTGAGTTATTGATACTTGGTGATACCGTTATTGTATAATGGTATCTAATGATTTGTTCCTTACTTTTATTGACTCCGATGTGATTTTACATAGCTGCCGCTCTGAAAGGGTAATGGGTACATATTGTCAGCAATGTGCACATTGTATAATGATACCCTAGCTGGGAAGGGTTAACATTCCTAGCCATAAGACTTGATCAGTCTTATGTTCATTGATACATGATGATACATGTTATATAGGTTTTATGGCTCTACATCTGTCTTATCCATGTAATATTCTTTCAATTGACTTGATTACTGATTCTACAATCATCTTCTGTAACTTGATTTTGTATTCTAATATTATTGAGCAGACTGTCATTATTATTTCATCTGCCTACTCATATTTATAATCGATGCATATTAGATTCACTGGGTATCTTATATACTCACCCTTTTATTGTTTCTATTTCCAGGTGTAGAGTAGGAGGCAGAAATCCCATCTTTTGACTCTCTATGGATTCCTGCAGTGTCCTTTAGCAATGCAATTAATTTTAAACATTGTATTTTGTATGTTCATATTCTAGCTGCTCCATGGGTTGTATATGGTATAGTTGGTTTATGAACATATATGTATGGCATATTATATAGTGTAATTAATGATATAGCACGATATGATGATTGTTACAGCCAAATACAGAATGCCAGAATGGAACTTAATTAAGTAATTGATTAATTAATTGATGATTGTATGTGATATTGGGTTTTACGATTACCACATCTGGCACCTCCTGCATCCTAGGACCGTCACGTCTCGAAATCAGGACGTGACAATTAAATGGTTTACCCTAATTTGTTTTCATCATTTTCAAAATTTAAAATTGCTATATTTATGTGATCTCAAAAAGTATTCAAAAGCAAGTTGTAAAATAATTTCAATATGATGGTCAATTCTCACACAAAGAATAAGATTAATTTAATTTTATCAATTAAAAAATAGGCTAAAAAATCACATTAGAGAAGGAAAAATCATCATATAAATTCAAAATTCTAAAATTTTAGACATCAATTATATAGCTAATAGGGAATAAATTACTGCATACAATTACATCAACACTATCTATTTCACAAGTTTATATACCAAAATTCAAGAATATTCACAAACTAGACATTTTTATTTGACAAAAACTTAAAATTAACAAAAATAAAGCAAATAATAAAAAATTATTTATTTCTTCCCCACACTTAAAATTTCACATTATCCTCAATGTAAAAAAAAAAAAAAAGAATTGAAATAGTGCATATTAAGAAAAGGATAGAATATTTATCTTACAATGCTTAAGGTTTGAAGCTTTCTTAAAGTTAGTTTCAAGAAAATTAGCTCAATAATTAGTAAACTGTAATACTCTAGAAAGTCCTAACTCATATGCATGATTTAATTTTCAGTATGTAGTTTAAAGGCATTGAAATGATGGGAAATAATTTTAGAGACACAATTAGAAAGCGAACTAATTACTTTTCCGAAAATCGGCGGTGTCGGGAACACTGCCGAGAAATTAGTAGTCCGATCAACAGATGAATTTCTGATTCTGACCAGGGGTAAAAGAACAAATAAATGCATGTGTAATTTTGGCAAAAAGAAAGAGGTGAAAAACATTTAGGAACACTGAAAAAGTAACCAATGGCAAAACCATAAATAAATGAAACTTTAAGGTGAATAGTGAAAATGAGTCTGTCTGAGTTACAGAATGACTCTGAAACTATTTTTATAAATAAGTATAAATTAAAATAAGCTTATTGACTCCTCACTTTGAAATCTAAATCCTGATAGAATTGTCAGAATAAATTACAGAAGAAGTTAGGGTCAAAGTATACTTACTTGGAAACTTAAGGACTACAATGTAATTTGCCATTTGATTTTTGTATATAAGCCATGCCTTAGAACAATTTCTCTTCTTCTTCTTCTTCTTCTTCTTACCTTTGGACGAACCACTTCCATTCATTTCTTCCTCCATTCTTCATCAATTCCAACCAAATTTCTTAAGGAAATTCAAAGAAAAGTTGAGTTTAAGGCTTGTTCTTCCATTCCCCACTATTAATTTGCTTGAAAAGCTAAAGAAAACCAAGGAGGATTGGCTTTAGGATTTCAGCAACTTTATCATATAGAGGTAACCAATTAGTTTGTTCAATTTTATGATTTATTTAGATGAAATTGATGATGAATTGAATGGGTTTTAGGTTAGATTGCATAAATTGATGCATTTGGATAGAAATTTCCAAATTTCCTAATCTAAGTGAAGTTGTTTGAATGAGCTATGTTAATTAGTGTTAGTTTGTATCAATTGATCTTAGAATATATTAATTGGAAGCCATTAGGTAACTAATTGATGATTGTTTTGGTGTAGAAAACAAGATTTGTCAAAGTTGTGCATTTTGCCTTCTTTGAAGCAATTGCGTGGAAATCAATTTTCCAAGATAATTGAAAGTCTTAGATGAGTTCTATATGCATCAAACTATATGCCTATACCATTGGAATGATGATTGGAATTCTATTTTTAAACCTCCATTTTGGTCGAACCACCTTGGTACTATTCACCCTATGTATTTTGCTTTGTTTTCCTTTGA
Organism: Aleurites moluccanus; assembly: GCA_948193065.1. Classification (NCBI taxonomy): domain Eukaryota; kingdom Viridiplantae; phylum Streptophyta; class Magnoliopsida; order Malpighiales; family Euphorbiaceae; genus Aleurites; species Aleurites moluccanus. The sequence goes on from CANXYC011858397.1 coordinate 11,367, forward strand.
ATTCTTATGCCATTTTGATCCTTTTTATGTTGTTTAATATTGTATATTTGTATCCTATTGTGTTGTTGACAATGTGACATTATTGTTGGTTGAATTGGGTATGCCAAATTTGCACCAAATCCTAATCTATTGGCTTGCCATTTTGTGCCCACCAAGTGTTTGTCAAAATGCCTAGTTGTTTTTGCCTTGGCCTATTGCTTTGTATTCCATAGTCTTACCATTTAAATGCCATCGTCGCTAGTGACATTGACATGCCAATTGGCCTACCAATTTTCTTTGCCGAACCAACCTTTGTTCCATACCTTTATTATTTACCATACCACTTATCATTGATTGTATATCGTATATTGCAATGCCATTGATTCAATTGCTATTTGATTTGAAAAGTATTGAGCTTATTGTTATTGATGATACCATTGTTATATAATGGTGTCTATTGATATGATGTTCACTTGTATTGACCTAAATGTGATTTGACAGAGTTGCCGCTCCAACAAGGTAGTGGGTACATACTGTCAGCAATGTGCACATTGATATTGATGCCCTAGCTAGGAAGGGTTATTGGTCCTGGCCATGACCTGATCAGTCTTATGCTTACTTGATATGTAATCGACTGTGTGAGTACACATAGTCTACGTGTTTCAGGGCCTTATATATGTCTTACCATATGATTCTATGCCTTTGATATGACTATTAATATTCCTGTCAGATTCTGATATTGATTCTGTAACCCATCATGATTGATACTGTTTCCATTGTTCCTTTATCATTATGTATCATTGACCCATCCTATTTGATTTGCGACGCATATAAATTCACTGAGCATCTTATATACTCACCATTTCTTTGTTTAACCATTTCAGGAGAGGAGTAGATTGCAGAATCCCATCTTCTGACATCCAACAGATTTTTGCTCACTGTTGATATATATAATATTTTGAATTCTATATTTTTTATGTTCATAATCTAGCTGCTCCATGGGGTATGTATGAGTTAGTTAGAGTATGAACATGTATATGTATGTGATGATATTATATGGTATATGATGATCATATGGCATGTTATTATGACTGTTACTGCCAATTACACTAGATTACAGAAAAATTACAGAATGACAGAATGAATGGTAATTAAGTAAAACGGTTAATTAATTGATAGTTATAGATTATGAATGTGATACTGGGTTCTACGAGTGTCGGTCACCATTGGCATCTCCTGCATCCTAGGACCGTCGCGATCTGAAAATGGGTCTTGACATAAACATTATGTAAAGTAAAATATTCAAACAATTAATCAATGAATTTTAAAAAAATTTAAAATAATTGATCCATATAATAAATTCTAATTGCAAGAAATAATAAAATTCAAAATTAAATTAAACTGCTATAAAATTATTCTAATTAAAATTTAAAAATAAATTTAAACAATAAAATTATTCTAAAATTTAAAATAACTGAAAATATAAAAATAAATTGTGCTAATATTTAAATAAGCCAAGATAATAATAGAGAACTAATTAATCCTTGTGAAGAAGCCTCATAACCATGTATAGGGACTCCATCATTCTCGCCTCAAATGCATCTATCCTTACATTAATACTAGGTAGGTCAGAAAGAGTCCTTATCACACTACCACTGCTAAACTCATGTGCTTCTTTCTCTTTTAGGGATTCAACTCTAGCTCTCTTAAAGGGAGGTTACTTTTGGTCAAGAGTTCTGAGCCATTCATATCTATATCTCTTGTAAGATCAAAATTAAAATTTTCTCCATCGGTTAACAAGTT
>CANXYC011858509.1:0-11971 GCA_948193065.1 Aleurites moluccanus
TATTGACTTTGTTAGTTTAATGTGTTAGGTTAATGTAATTTATAAAGTGAAGTTTGAATATGGTTAAGTGTTGAAAATGATAGAAATGTATAAGTTTAAATGTATGAAAGATGATTGATTTAAGTACTTTGAAAGTAATCTAGAATATGGTATATGTTTGGTATAGAATGCTAAGTTAAGTGTATAAGAGTTGGTAATATGATATTTAAGTGATGAATGTGATGATAGATCTGTGTTATTGAAAAGGAAATGGAAATTGTGTAAAATGTGCAAAATGAGGTCTATAGGGCATTAGGTGTATGCCTTATGTGATTTGACGTGTATTATGTGTTTTGTAAAGATTTTGCATCCTACCGGAGTGTTATATGTGAAAATAGGTGAATCATCGAGAACTCCAATTCGGAGTGTCGGGCGGCAGGCCGATTAGAGCTACCGATAGTGGATTGGGGGAAATAAAGGACAAATAGTGATTAAGGTGAGTCCTTATGTATAATCATACATGATTTGCATCATATATCATATAAAAAGTCATTTGGACTGATAAACCAGCTTTTATTGTCATACAGTACCTAAAGTGCAAATTGGCTCGTAAATAAGCCCACCGAAACGACCTAAACTTTGTCTGCCTATAAAATGAAATCAAGAAAGCCAATTGGGCCACCACTTGGCCCAATCATCTAGTCTCAACCTAAGCTTTGAAACAATACCTCATGGTCCACCTAAATCCATTGGTAACATACTTAACCATAAACTACTCAAAAATCCCAAAACGGACCAGCAGGACAGGGTCAGCCTGCAGCATAGCCACCAGTAGGGTGAGGACAAGGGAGAGTTTTTGATATGACTCCACAGCAGGCCCTGGGATTATATGACACTGTAGTAGGTATGGTTCCTATTTATGATATTGAGACATACACATTATTTGATTATGGTGCCACACACTTTTTTGTGTCTTCTGTGTTTGCTAGGAAAATGGGGTTAGTTAATGAACCTTTATTGATGCCCTTAGAGGTAGCTACACCATTGGGGGAAAATGTAATTGTGGGTTGTAGATATAGAAATTGTCCTGTGAGGATAGATGATAGTGAGTTACTTGCAGACTTGATTGAGTTACCAGTACTGGAGTTTGATGTGATTTTGGGTATGGACTGGTTAACTGAATATAGAGCCATTATTGATTGTTCTTTGAAAAAAGTAGAATTTGGACTGGATGGGTAGGAAAAGTTTATTTTTCAGGGAGAGAAAAATAAGAAAATGACAGGGATTATCTCAGCTATTCAGTTACAGAGATTGTTAAGGAAAGGGTGCATTGCTTATTTGGCATCAGTAATGGATACTGCAAAGGTACCTAAGGAGTTGGAATATATTCCAGTAGTACAGGAGTTTTCATATGTGTTTCCTGCAGATCTTCCTGGATTGCCACCAGAAAGGGAGATAGAATTTGAGGTTGAAATATATCCTAGTACAGATCCGATATCCATTCCTCCATACAGAATGGCACCACTAGAATTAAAGGAGTTGAAGGTACAGTTATAGGAATTGCTTGACAAAGGGTTTATCAGACCTAGTAGTTCACCTTGGGGAGCTCCAGTGTTATTTGTAAAGAAGAAAGATGGGACACTGAGGATGTACATTGAAAATAGACAGCTAAACAAGGTGACAGTGAAGAACAGATATCCTTTGCCCAGAATAGATAATTTGTTTGATCAGTTACAGGGAGCCTGTTATTTCTCTAAGATTGATTTGAGATCAGGGTACCATCAGTTGAAGATTAAGAAGGAGCATGTTTCAAAGACTGCTTTCAGAACCATATATGGACATTATGAATTCCTGGTGTTACCATTTGGGTTGACTAATGCACCTGCAGCTTTTATAGATATGATGAATAGAGTGTTAAAGACCTATTTAGATAAGTTTATCATTGTCTTCATTGATGATATTCTTATCTATTCTAGGAGTAAGGAAGAACATGAAGAACATCTTAGGATCACATTACAGATCTTGAGGGAGCATCAGTTATATGCCAAGTTTTCTATGTGTGATTTCGGGTTGACTGAGGTAGCATTTCTAAGACATATTATTAGTAAAGATGGCATTAAAGTTGATCATCAGAAAGTGGAAGTAGTAGCTAATTGTCCACGACACACTATAGTGACTGAGGTGAGGAGTTTTGTGGGATTAGCTGGATATTACAGGAGATTTATTAAAGACTTCTCCAAGATAGTTGCTCCATTAACTAGGTTGACTCGGAAACAGGAGAAGTTTCATTGGAGTGAAAATTATGAGAAAAGTTTTCAGACTCTTAAGACTTGTTTGGCTACTGCTCCAGTGTTGACACTTCCTACAGAGACTAGTACATTTTCCATATATTGTGATGCATCTAGAGTTGGCTTGGGATGTGTGCTGATACAGGATAGGAAAGTAATTGCTTATGCTTCACGACAGTTGAAGAAGCATGAAGTGAATTATCCTACCCATGATCTTGAGATGGCAGCAATGATCTTTACTTTGAAAATTTGGAGACATTATCTTTATAGGGTAAAATGTGAAATATATACAGATCATAAGAGTCTTCAGTATCAACTATACCAAAAAGAATTAAATTTGAGACAGAGGCGATGGGTTGAATTGCTAAAGGATTATGATTGTCAGATTTTATATCACCCAGGGAAGCCTAATGTAGTAGCAGATGCACTTAGCAGAAAATCTATGGGTAGTTTAGCACATGTGACAGTCACATAGAAGCCTTTGGTACAGGAGTTTAGGGAATTGGTAGCAATGGGATTAACCCTAGATTTTAAGTTACAGGGACAAGAACAGGTGTTGATAGCATAATTTCAGGTTAAACCATTGTTATTGGATAAAATAAAGAATTCCCAGAGTAAAGATTCACAACTAATGAAGATTATAGAGTTAGATAGAAAAGGTAAGGATCCTGAGTTTACAATTAAGGGCAATGTATTGAAATGTAATGACAGGTTGTGTGTACCTGACTATGATGGGTTAAGAAGGCAGATTATGAAGGAGATCCATTATGCTCCATACACTGTTCATCCTGGAGTGACAAAGATGTATCATGATCTGAAGAAGCATTATTGGTGGCCTAATATGAAAGGGGATATAGCTAAGTTTGTGTCTACTTGTTTAGCCTGTCAGCAGGTTTAGATAGAGCATTAGAAGCCATCTGGTTTACTTCAGGAGATTCAATTGCCAGAATGGAAATAGGAACAGGTAACCATGGATTTTGTGATTGGATTAGCAAAGACACAGAAAGGCTATGATTCTATTTGGGTAATAGTGGATTGGTTAACTAAATCAGCTCATTTTCTAAAAGTAAAAACCACCAATACATGGTGTGCCATTGGTGATCATTTCTGATAGGGGTACTCAGTTTACTTCTAGATTTTGGCAGAAGTTTCAGGAAGCATTGGGTACTAAGCTAATTCTCAATACTACATTTCATCCACAAATAGATAGACAATCAGAGAGGACTATTCATACCTTAGAAGATATGTTGAGACTCTGTGTAATGGATTATAGGGGCAGTTGGGATCACTATCTACCATAGATAGAATTTGCTTACAATAACAACTACCACTCCACTATTGATATGGCACCATGTGAGGCACTGTATGGAAGGAAATGCAAATCTCTAATATATTAGGTAGAACCTGGAGAGAAGCAGTTAGAGGGCCCTGATCTGATTAGGGAGACAATAGAAAAAGTGCCTATGATTAAGGAGAGAATTAAGACTGCCTTCAGTATACAGAAGAGCTATGTTGATCCTAAGAGAAAGGATGTGCAGTTTAGTGTAGGTGATCATGTATTCCTTAAAATTTCTCCAATGAAGGGAGTTATGAGATTTGGAAAGAAAGGAAAATTGTCACCTGGATATATAGGTCCTTTTGAGGTTCTAGACAGGGTAGGAAATGTATCCTACAGATTGGCACTACCTCTAAACATAGGATATGTGCACCCAGTTTTTCATATTTCTATGTTGAGGAAATATGTATCAGATCCATCCCATGTTCTTCAGCTACAGGATGTAAAGTTAAATGAATATTTGACTTATGAGAAGGTACCAGTTGAAATAGTTGATCAGCAGATTAGACAACTTCACAAGAGCATTCCTATGGTTAAAGTCTTCTGGAGAAATAGGACAATAGAGGAATGTACTTGGAAGAGTGAAGCTGAGATGAGGCAGAGATACCCTTTCTTATTTCATGAGTTAGGTTTCTATTCTACCTTACTGCATTAAGTAAATTCGAGGATGAATTTAATTGTAAGGGGGTAGAATGTAACACCTCAGTTAAAGCTTTGAACTAAAACTTTAAAGGACAAACCTAAAGGGTTCTTTCTTTGTTTAAATGATATGTATTAATGCATATTTATGTTTAAATTGAATGTATATGCATGTTTTAGGAAGTTTCATACGTGTAAAAGTGGTTTAAAGGCTGTTAGGAAGAAATCGGGAAAAATTGAGTTTTTAGTAAACTGGGGATAAAATGGTCATTTCACACCCGCTTTGAGTTTTATGGAAATTAACATGATATTTGAAGGTAGAAAAGAATGTTAGGACATGAAAATGATGATATTTTATTTATTTGAAGTTTTGTTGGAGAATTAAACCCGGTAGAAAATAATTCTCGGCAAGCTGCTCAATTGAGGTGCTTCATTTGAACTAAGGGCAATTTGGTCTTTTCCTTTGAGATGTGGACTTAAATGGTATATGCAACCTTATGGTGTTATTTTATGCTTTATTAAATCTAACTATTGGATGAAATGATGAAGAAATGGATGATTGGATGAATAGGTTTCATCATTTCTATCATAAGCCTAATGTATTGAATCAAGCCTTTGATATTTAGTTAGATTTTTCCCACCATTTCACCATTCTCATCTTCCTTATCATAAATCACCAACCATTTTCTCTTTCTTCCTCCACCTAGGTTTCAGCCACAATTGTCTTCCATCAAAGCTTATAGTTTTCTTCCATTTTTTGATAGAAACATATTAATTCCATCCTTGTAAACACAATTATAGCCTTAGATTTCAAGGAAAAACAAGAAAAAGCTAAGAATCAAAGCTTTGAAGATTTTAAAGAACTTTTGGTAAGTTATTGGTTTTGTGATTCTTTTGATTCAAATATGATTATAAGGTATTCTTTGATGTTTATTAGTATTCAAAACATGTTTTGGATGGAAGAAATTCAAAAAGTTGGAATGAAGCCCTAATAGGAAGAACTTTGAATCAAAGTGATGTTTTGATGAATCTTTTGGCTCAAATGATGTTTATTTGATGTGTATGATATGAATTAATGGTTAAATGATTGAAACAAATCCATTTGGTTAATGTTCCATTTTGGCCGAAATATATGACGATGAATAATGATGTTTGATTTTGATGTCTAATAGGTTTAAAGGCTTGAATGATATGAAATTGATGTGTTTAACATGAATTAATGGTTAATTGATGGAAAGAAATTGATTTGGAAGGATTATTTGTTTGGCTGAAACATTGAGGTGCTTGGAATGTGAATTGTGCTTTGATGTTTGATAGGTTTAAATGTTATGCATTTGGTGTATATATATGTTGTATAATTGAATGGTGTTAAAAAATGGATGAATGGAATGATTTCCATTAAAGTGGAACAACATTGACTTTGTTATTTTAAGGTGTTAGGCTAATGCAATTGAAGAAGTAAGGTTTGAATATAGTTTAAAGGCATGAATGATGGAAATGTATAAATTCAAATGTGGAAAGGTTGAATGACATAAGTATTTGGAAAGCATACTTGAAATGTGATGTATGTTTGGTATGAAATTTTGAACTAAGTATTTGAAAGTTCTTAACTTAGCATTATAATGATGAATATGTGTAATGTGAATGAAATATGGTGATAGAAAGGCATTTGATGCGTAAAAGATATGAAAAGTGTCAAAAGTATGATATAGGGCCTTTGGTGTATAATATGTGTTTATGTGTGCTAATATGCTTTGATATGATTTAATATGTGTTTTGATATGGATAGTAGTGAGTATAAGTCTTATCAAAGTAATTTGGTTGTTATAGGAGAAAGTTCCCAAGTGAAAGCCGCCGACGGCGAGTCGCGGGTTGGCTAGGTTTATTGGGAGAAATTTTGAAGTTTTTGCTAGAATGAGTCTATATATATGATTCATGCATTATTCATTCATAAGTCATGCATTTATGCATATGAAATTATTTCCTTGATTGAAAACCATTAATGATCCATTTTTGGGCAATTTTGCTAAAATGACCTAAAACAGCGCTGCCGAAATACCTAAAACTGGCCTAAACTTTGATTCTGTATAAAATCTATTCTGGAGGAATTTTTTATGTCAAATCAAGCCCAATTGTCCATTATATATATGTATTTGTTATTTGTATAAAGAAAATGCCAGGAAACATTGATTTCAAGGCAAACCAGAAAGTGCCTGAAAAACGAGAAACGAACCCGTGGTGACCAAAATTTTCATATTGAGCTAAAATATTTCTTTGATCCCTGTAATATTATTTATCATCATTAAAGTCATATTTGAGACTTTATATTGATATATTCATGCTATATGAGACATTTGCATATAATATGTTATAACAGGACTACTTCGATGGTGTAGTTAATAATCCATCGGCTGTATACACAGATATATGTTTATATGCTATGACCTCTGTTAGGGAGGGGTAAATTCCCTATGCCATGGTGTGATTGGGTGGAAATGTGATGGAAGAGAAGTGAAGTAACAGTTTATTATATGATATGATATAACATGTTACAAACTCCTATTATATTATATGCATTATGGTTCATGATATGTATTTCATAATTCCATCACCAATATTCATATTTATAGATCATTAATGGATAGATGTGACTTTTCATGAATAATATTGCATACTCATATATATTGATTCACTGAGTATAATCTTATACTCACCCCCTCGGTGATTATATGTTTTCAGGACTTCGGTGAGGCAGTCATCCATTGGCTAAATTACCATCAGCCTTGGATCATAGATATATGTATTGAGGTGACTCCTATGTATAGAAGTTTCTTATTATATAATGTATATAGGGCTTGGATTGGCTAAGAGTATAATGTTAAATATGATCAAAATGTTAACCAGATATGACATGAAAATGTTAATGATATACATATATGATATGAGATATGAATGTAAATTATGAAGTACATATTGAGTTGTGATTGACTAATGGAGATTAAAAGGGGATGTATGCTTTATTGGAAGTGTTAATTCTTAAGTTCTTGCGGAAAGATTAAGTCAGAGTTATAGAGGAAACTCTGTCAGTTTTTCTGTAAGAATCTTATGATGATTTAAAAAAAAAAATTATCACCTAAAAGCAATGATTGTAAAAGTAAAGTTAAAGTAAAAGCATGGATTCTTCGAGGTACTGGTCACCTTGGCATTACCCGTACCCTAGGACCGTCATGGTCTAAAATTGGGTCATGATAATATCTGGTTCTGAAAGCATTCTTTGAAACATGCTCTTTCTTAATCTTCAACTAATGGTACCCTGATCTCAAATCAATCTTGGAGAAATAACAGGCTCCATGTAACTGATCAAACTGATCATCTATCCTAGGCAAAGGATACCTATTCTTCATTGTCACCTTATTCAGTTGTCTATAGTCAATGTACATCCTCAGTGTTCCATCCTTCTTTTTTTACAAATAATACTGGAGCTTCCCAAGGTGAACTACTAGGTCTGATGTACCCCTTGTCAAGCAGTTCCTGTAACTATACTTTCAACTCTTTTAATTCTGGTGGTGCCATTCTGTAGGGAGGAATGGATATTGGATTTGTACAAGGATGCACTTCAATTTCAAATTCTACCTCCCTTTCTAGTGGCAATCCAAAAAGATCTGCAGGAAAAACATTTGAAAATTCCTGTACTACTGGAATATGCTCTAACTCCTTAGATACCTTTGTAGTATCCACCACTGATACCAAATAAGCCATACGCCCTTTCCTTAACAATCTCTGTGCCTAAATAGCTGAGATAAGCCCTAACATCTTTTTATTTTTCTCTCCCTGAAACATAAATTTTTCTTGTCCATCCATTCTAAATTCTACTTGTTTCAAAGAACAATCAATAACGGCTCTATATGCAGTTAACCAGTCCATACCCAAAATAACATCAAATTCCAGTACTGGTAACTCAATCAAGTCTGCAAGTAACTCTCTATCAGCTATCCTCACAAGACAATTTCTATATCTATAACCTATAATTATATTCTCCCCTAATGGTGTAGCTACCTCTAATGGCATCAATAAAGGTTCCCTAGCCAACTCTATTTTCCTAGCAAACACAGAAGACACAAAAGAGTGTGTGGCACCAGAATCAAACAATGTGTATGCCTCAATATCATGAATAGAAACCATACCTACTACAGTGTCATATGACCCCTGGGCCTGTTGTGGAGTTATGGCAAAAACTCTCCCTTGACCTCGCCCTACTGGTGGCTGTGCTGCTGGCTAACCCTATCCTGCTAGTCTACCTTTACCAGCTCCTCTTCTACTTATCTGTACAGTAGGATGAGATGCTACTGAACCAGCCTGTTGTGGAACTCTCATAGGACACTCCCTCAAATAATGGCCAAACTGCCCACATTTAAAACATGTCCTTGCTCTAGCCCTACATTCTCCAGCATGTCTCCTCCCACAGTGCTCACATAGAGGTATCTCTGTAATCTGCTGCACTGGTCTGTTGGATCCTCTAGAATATGCTGGGGTAGGTGGTCTCATCCTGCCTCCTCTAGAAACATCCCTCCTCTGACTCTATACTGAGGGTGTCTGAAACTGCCTCTGAGTAGGCCTAACCATATCAGTCTGAGATGATCCCTCTTTATATCTAGGGAACTCTCCCCCTCTGCTCCTCTTTCTTGAATCTTTCTCTGACCTTTCTTCTTTATATTTAATATCCATATGTGCAGCTGCATCAATAATCTGTCCAAGAGAAGTATATTATCCAGCTAACAGTATGTTATGCAGTGAAGCATGCAGACCTCTCCTAAAATGACTAATGAAGTTTGCCTCTGGGGGTGCTATCTACCTGGTATACTTGCTCAGCCTCCTGAACTCTCTAGCATAATCAGTGACACTAAGATTCCCCTGTTTTAGCTGTTCAAATCTCATAATATTCTTATCCCTGATTTCTGCTGGTAAAAATTCATCCATTAGCTTCTGTTTAAATTCTTCCCAGGTGATCGGGTCATTACGATATATGTTAGCATCAATGTGCTCATCAAACCACACAGAAGCATCCCCTACAAATAACAAACCTACCAGCTCAATAATCCTGGCATCTGAACATGGTAGCTTCCTAACAACCCTATCCACCCTCTCAATGAAGTCACTGGGGTATGTATCATACTCCCCAGAATAAGTAGGCAGTTGTAGTTTCAAAAACTCTGAAATACTGAAACCACCTTTGGGTATAATTCTACGGTTTCTTACCCTTCTTTGTTCAACTGGCACCCTCTCTAGTGCTGGTGGTATCTTAGGCTGTATAACAGGTTGAACAAGTGGTAGATGTGGCTATGTTATAGCTGTTGCCTGTGCTGCTATATGTGCCTGTAACATTTGCATCATTTCCTAATTTTTCCTTAACATTTCTTGTCTAAAATCCTACATTTCCTGTCTCAATGCAGTCTCACCAACACTACTCCCCTATGTATACTGTCTTGATCTAGGTGGTTCAGGACTAATCCTCTCTGCCTGTACAGAAGTATCAGTGCCTACCTCAGGCTCTCCACTATGTGCTCTATGCTGACCCTCCATATCAGGTATATCACCCCTATTCACACTTCTCGATATCCGCATATATTTAAATAAAATAACAATTTACATAGCATAAAGGAATATTCATACTACAGATTCGCAGAATTTCAAACAATGAAGATAACATCTAACTTAGATGATACACGAACTCCTATGTTCCTTGGTATATACTCTATTATTGACATATAACATCACAGGTTTACTAAACCTTTAGCTTTGATACCAATTTTGTCATGGACCAACTTTAGACCATGACAGTCCTAGGGTATGGGAAATGCCAAAGCAATCAGTACCTCGAAAAACCCTTGCTTTTACCTTAACTTTACATTTACAAACTAATCGTGACATTAATTATCATTCCTTAAACATATGATACATTTTAGGTAGTAATTTTTTTTTCTAAAACATCATAAGATTATTACAGAGAAATTGACAGAGTTTCCTCTATAACTCTGACTTAATCTTTCCGCAAGAACCTAAGAATTTCACTTCCAAATTAACATACATCCCCTTTTAACCTCTATTAGTTAATCACAACTCAATATGCACTTCAATGTTTACATTCACATCTCATATCTTATTTATACATCATATACCTTCTCATATCATATATATGTAACGTTAACATTCTCATATCAAACTTGGTTAACATTTTGTTCACATTTAAAACATTAAACTCTTAGCCAATCTAAGCTCTATATACATTATACCAAGGAACTTCTATACACAGGAGTATCCTCAATACATATATCTGTAATCCAAGGCTAATGGTAATGTAGCCAATGGATATCTGCCTCACTGAGGTCCTGAAAACATTAAACAAACTTTGGGGTGAGAATAAGATTATACTCAGTGAATCTAAATATATGAATATGCAATATTATTCATGAAAAGCCATATCTATCCATTAACAATCTGTAAGTAATCAATAACTGATGATGAAATGGTGAAATACATATCATGAACCATAATGCATATAATATAATAGGAATGAATATATGTAACATATCATAATATATCATATACTGTTACTTCACTTCACTTCCTTCACTTTTCCACCCAATCACACTATTTCCAACCAATCACACAATGGCATAGAGAATTTCACCCTCTCTAACAAGGGTCAGAGCATATATACATATATCTGTTTACACAGCCGATGGATTATTCACTACACCATCGAAGTAGTCCTGTTATAGTATATTATATGCAAATGTCTCATATAGTATGAATATATTAATATTAAGTCTCGAATATGAATTTAATGATGTTGAATAATATCATAAAGGTCAAAGGAGCAATATGGCTCAATATAAAAATTTTGGTCTCCGGGACCCAGTTGCGCCAGCACAACTGACACCCCTAAATTACAGGTTCGTTTCTCATTTTTCAGACACTTTTTGGTTTGCCTTGAAATCAATATTTCCTTAGCATTTTCTTTATACAAATCATAAATATATGTATATAATAAGCAATTAGGCTTGATTTGACATCAAAAAGCCTTTCATAACAAATTTTATACAGAAACAAAGTTTAGGTCAGTTTTAAACATTTTGGTGGCTCTATTTTAGGGCATTTTGGCAAAACTGACCAAAAGTGGATCATTAATGTTTTTCAAGTAAGGATATCATTTCATATGCATAAATGCATGACTTATGAATGAATAATGCATGAATCATATATATAAACTCACCTCAGTCAAAACTTCCAAAATTTCCCAACAGGCCTAATTGGCCCGTGACTCGCCGTCCACAGCCCTAGCTCGGGAGGATTCCCCTATATTAATAACATTACTCGGGTAAGACTTATACTCAATACCACTAACATCAAACACATATCAAAGCATATCAAGGCATATCAATATGTATAAACACATATGCTATACACCAAAGACCCTATATCACACATTTGACACTTTCCATTCCTTTATTCATAATGCACTTCCATCATCATATTTCATTCACATTTCAAATAGTCATCACTTATACACTATATTTAGAACTCATACACTTAGTTCATCTTTTCATATCAAACATACACTAAATTCCCAATATGCCTTTCAAGTACAAATATCAATCAACCTTTCCATATTTGAACTTATACATTTTCATCATTTACACCATTAAACCATATTCAAACCTTACTTCTT
>CANXYC011858759.1:0-10595 GCA_948193065.1 Aleurites moluccanus
CTTCAAAGCTTTGATTCTTTGATTTTTCTTGTTTTTCCTTTGAATCTATGGATATATTTGTGTTTAGAATGATGGAATTAACATGTTTCCATCAAAAAAATGAAAGAAAACAACAAGATTTGGTATAGATCAATGGTGGCCGAAACTTTGGAGGAGGAAAGAGAAAACTTTGGCTGAAAATTTGGCTAAGGAAGATGATAAATGGTGAAGAGGTGGGAAAAATGTATGTAAAAATCAAATGGTACAATCCTATGCTTTGAGCTTATGATAGAAATGGTGAAACCTAGCCATCCAACCATCCATTTCTTCATCTTTTCATCCAATGGTTAGATTTAAGCAAGCCTAACATGATACCATAAGCTTACATACACTATATAAGTCCATAATGCATAGAAAAGACTAAACTACCCCTAGTTCAATTGAAATCCAAAACCGAACAGCTTGCCCGGGATTATTTTCAACCGGATTTAATTCTCCAACAATAATTCAAATAAACTTAATAATATCATTTTCATGTCCTAAAATTCTTTTCTACCGTCAAATATAGTGTTAATTTCCATAAAACTTAATGGGGGTGTGAAATGACCATTTTGCCCCCAGTTCACCAAAAACTCAAATTTACCCGATTGCTTTCTAATAGCCTTTAAACCACTTTAACTCATATAATACATCATAAAACATGCACATATACTCAATTCATGCATAAGCATACAATATCATACAACTTTCAATTCAAGGAAAAATTTCCCTTAGGACCCTTTATGGTTTAGGTTATAGGTTATAGGTGAGGTGTTATAAGTATTCGAGGCTATATATTAATTTAAATATTAATAATAAGCATTCATCTATATGTTATATATAAATTTTCAATTTAGTTTAATAAATTTTCATTTATTCTTATACTTTGGATTTTTAGCCTAACAACTCTCACTCATAAACCTCATTTTGGCAGTTTGTACATTTCTATCTCTAACTCAATCTACACTTATCCAATTACATTGATTATTTTTCCAAATTAAACTAGACATATTAGGGTATAACATATCCAAAATTCAGCTATATTCAGGTTCTACATATCATATGGTATTAGTTTGAACTTAATTCTACTGTCAACCCTGCTGCCCTGCACTCCAATTCGGGTAGTCAGCACTAAATTAGGTAAATATCATACAATAATAATACAATGACAAAACCCTTTTACAAGACTCTATATAAGATATAAATAAACATTTTTCATATTGAACACTTAGCCTAATTCAGTCTCTAATAGTCTATGAAATAAAAACACTGTAGCATTTTTTAAATTTCCTGGTTCTGAGTTAGTCTCGGTTTTTACTTAATATCTCTCTCCTAAATTTGAATTTTACAAATTAATTTTATAGATATATACTAGACACATATAAACAAATTTTATGTTTATCACTTTCATAAATTCTATAATTTAGGTCACGGAATATCAATCTCAACATACTGCTTCTACAGGATCCGGATTTTCCAATTTAGTCATAAAACCAACTTTACTCAATCTATCTAATTCCCAACATATAACCTTCAATTAAAACCCTAATTCTTTAATCATAATCTCATATATCATCATGTTTTCTCAATCACATAATTTCAGTAATTATTTAACTCAAAAATTAAAATTAAATATAAAAGACATCAAGTGACAAAATTTTACCTTACTCAAATCCTCTATTTTCTTTGTCTTCTTTGTTTTCTATTCCTTCTCCCTTCTTTATTTCTTTGGAGGCTTTTGATGGTTGTTTTCGTTCCTTCTCTTATTTTTCCTCTTATTTATTGGCTTTTGTATGACTTAAATAAATTCTATCAACTTTTGTCAAGTTTGTGAAGGAAAAGTTTAGAATTGTCTAGAATAAGTGAGTTGTTAACTTACAAAGGTGACAAATGTCCTTTCTTTTGTTAATTCTCTTAAATTAATATCTATCAAATAAAACAAACATAATTTCATCTTCCTTTCATCTAATGGTCGGCCCTCCAAATGATAAAGTGACCAAATTTATTTTTATCTTTTATATACTTAAAGGAACAAAAGAAAGATGGAAGATATGTATGAAAATGTTGTTCCAATCAAATTTTGACAAATGTAAAGGTAATTCTTACACTAATTTAACTTAAATTAAAACAACCAAAATTCTATATTTGTTACATTATATGGCCGACTCATTCATGAATTAAAAGGCCAAAAATTTTTACTTTTCAACCTGTGCAAATTGTGACAAATTTGGTGGGTCTCATTTGCCTTTTATTTGAAAAATTCTCTTTTCCTCCCTAAAATACCTTCTTCCTTTGCACTTCCATCCTCTTTTCATGCCTACTAACTTCTAATTAACCTATAACCATTATGAATCCTCCATTACAGACTTTCATTGACTCTGTTTAATATTCCATGATTGTCTCTACAGTTACTTGCTCCTAAGTCTTTAATCTCCATACCAAATTTTTTCTCACTGTCATTTTTTTACTATTCATTTTCTCTTGCCAACTTGATTAATTCTTATTAACTTAAATTACTCATGTCTGTCTAACATTAATCATTCTATCACATTTTGTCTCCTTCTATCATATTTTGTCGTATTCTGTCATGTTTACTCAATTCCTCAAATTTACTTATGTTATATGCTATCTTACGTAATTATTTTTCATATCTTCAATTTCTATCATTATATAATCACTGATTTTCAATCTTCCAGTT
Source organism: Aleurites moluccanus (assembly GCA_948193065.1). Lineage (NCBI taxonomy): Eukaryota > Viridiplantae > Streptophyta > Magnoliopsida > Malpighiales > Euphorbiaceae > Aleurites > Aleurites moluccanus. The sequence goes on from CANXYC011858759.1 coordinate 2,717, forward strand.
TATTATCATCTAATTAGCTCTGTTTGGGGTATTATAGTATGTATGTTTTATTTTGGGGTTTAATTAATGATATGATATGATATGATGAATGCTACAGCCAATTGCAGTATAATTTACAGATGGATTATAGATTATCAGAATGGATAGCAATTAAGTAACTGAATAATAAATTGATGGTAATAGATGTTTGCATGTGATACTAGGTTCTACGGGTGCCAGTCGCCTCTAGCATCACCTGCATCCTAGGACCGTCATATCCCGAAAAGGGGTCGTGACAAAGGTGGTATCAAAGCATAGGTCATAGATGAATAGTAACTAAGTTACAGATGAATAGTAACTAAGTACAATATGGGTAGATTTAAGTAAACCATGGAGCATGGGAATTCCTGTTTCGCCTTTTGTTGTACTCGTCAAGTATGTATTAGTATTCTGCATTTCTGTAATATACTAAGTACATGTTCTATTTTTTGACAGTTTACAGAGATGTCCGACGGAAGAGACAGGGATACCAGAGAGACAGAGGTAGCCTTTAACGAGTCTTTAGTCAGGGAGTTTTCAATTTCAAAGGGACCGTCCATATCTCGACAAACTATAGAGAAAACAGAGAGGAGTGATGACCCTTGGAGGTTAGAGATGATGATGATGAGCAGGATGATGGAGTTGAGTCGAGAACTAACAGAGTTGACACTGGAATGACAGAATATGCTGCCGCCACCAGCTTCAACAATAGTACCACCCTCTGTTGCACCAGCTGCAGTACCTGTTGCTCTAGCTCCTGTACAGCCAGTTGTACAGGGAGCCCACCGAGTTATTGATGAGGGCATAATATCTATATTTAGCTTTCTAAAATTAAATTTACCAGAGTTCAGTGGGATAAAGGAGATGAGCCGATTGACTTCCTTGAGCAGGTTGAGAAGGAAGTGAGGAGACTACCTTGTTTTGATATCAGGGCAGTAGAGCTAGTGGGATTATTGTTGAAGGGGAAAGCCTGGACATGGTTTTCTCGACGGATGGAGCCCATTTTGTATAGTGATCATCCTTCTACTTGGGTTGAGTTCAGACAGGGGCTGATTGATGAGTTCCTGACAGAAGGGGTGAAGACCAAAAATCTGATACAGTTTGAGCAAATAGAGCAGGGAAGTAGGTCAGTGGAGGAGTATGCAAAGGAGTTTATCAGACTGAGTAGGTATGCTACACATATTGCTCCTACTGAAGCAGATTTGATCAGCAGGTTCAGGAGGGGTTTGCATGCCTTATTGCATAATACCCTACTGGCTACAGAGTTCATATCTCTGACTACTATCATCGATAAGGCTAATTAGATGGAAGAAAAATACAAGTCAGAGAGAGCAAAGAGGGATCAGAAGTGGAAGAGAGGACCCAGATCATAGGGTAGGAAATGGGAGAGCAGCTCTCAGCCTAGACAAAGTGAGCCAGTGCCTAGGTTTGATCAGAGATCTCAGTCTGGCAGTCAAAGAAGGAGGACATAGAGTAGGGGGACCTCTAGTACAGTTAGCTCTTGCTTATTCTCAGGGTTCATCTAGACCTACTACACAGATGTCCAGCGTACCTATCTATAGTTTCTGTGGTAGAAGGCATGAAGGGGAGTGTCAACGTCAGACGGGTGCTTATCTAAAGTGTGGACAGCATGGTCATTTCATCAATAGATGTCCCTTATGGGGTGATCAACAACTATCTGCTATAGTGTCTCAGCCTACTGTTCAGATGAGTCAGAATATTGCTAGAGAGGCTCTTGGTAGGGGCAGAGAAAAAGGACAGACACCGAACAATAGTTAAGCCCCAGCAGGTAGAGGTCAGGGGCGAGTCTTTGCTATCAATATTGAGGAGGCATAGAGATCGGATAATTTGGTTACAGGTACTATTTTAATACAGAATGAAATAGCTGAAGTATTGTTTGACTCTGGTGCTACATATTCTTTTGTTTCACCATCATTTGCACCTAAGTGAATAAAGAGAGGTAATTATTGAATGTTCCTTTAGAGATAGCCACACCTATAGGGGAGAGTATAAAAGTGAATTATTTTTATCTGGTTGTGTGGTTGAGATTAATGATAATATTCTGCATGCTGATTTAATAGAACTACATGTGTTAAAGCTTGATGTAATATTTGGTATGGATTGGCTAACGACACATCGTGCAGTTATTGATTACTATGAGAAAAGGGTTAAATTCTAGCCTGAGGGGCAACCAGAGTTTGAATTCCAGGGTGATAGAAGTAAATTTGGAATTATTTTTGTTTTTGCTATCCAGACTAGAAGGATGATAAGGAAGGGTTGTTCAGCATTCCTGGCTCATGTGATAGATGTGCAGATCAGATGCCTGTGGTTCAGGAATTTCTTGATGTTTTCTTGGATGAATTGCCAGGACTACCCCTAGATAGGTAGATAGAGTTTGAGATTGAGGTGTATTCAGGCACTGATCTAATATCCATTCCTCCGTACAGAATGACACCAACAGAATTGAAAGAGTTACAGGTGCAATTATAGGAGTTATTGGATAGAGGATTTATTAGACCGAGCAGTTCTCCGTGAGGTGCTCCAGTCTTGTTTGTGAAAAAAAAGGATGGCTCTCTGAGGATGTGTATTGATTATAGGTAGATGAATAAGGTGATAGTGAAGAACAAATATCTGTTGCCACGGATTGATGATCAGTTGTAGGGTGCCAGTCATTTCTCTAAGATTGATTTCAGATCTGGGTATCATCAGTTGAGAATCAAGAAGGGTGATGTACCCAAGACTACTTTCAGGACCCGATATGGACATTATGAGTTCCTGGTGTTGCCATTTGGGTTGACAAATGCACCGATTGTATTTATGGATCTGATGAACAGAGTGTTTAATCCATTCTTAGATAAGTTTGTTATAGTATTCATTGATGAAATCCTTAATTATTCTAGGAGTAAAGAGGAGCATTCAGAGCATCTGAGGATAGTATTGCAGACACTTTGAGAGCATTAGTTTTATGCTAAGTTGTCTAAATGCAGTTCTGGCTAACTGAAGTGTGTTTCCTTAGTCATGTGGTTTGTAAGGATGGTATTATGGTAGATCCTCATAAGGTTAAAGCAGTTGCAAATTGGCCTTAGCCTACTAGTGTTTCTATGATCCGTAGTTTGCTTGGTATGGTAGGATACTACAGGCGGTTTGTGAAGGATTTCTCCAAAATTGTTGCTCTGTTGACTAAGTTAACTTGGAAATAGGAGAGGTATATATGGACTGAAGAATGTGATAACAATTTTCAGACTTTGAAGTCTTTCCTTACGAGTGCTCTAGTGTTAGCATTGCCATCAAAGGATGAGAAGTTTACAATGTATTATGATGCTTCCTGAATTGGATTGGGGTGTGTTTTGATGCAGAATTGAAGAGTGATTACTTATGCTTCTCAACAGTTAAAGAAGTATGAGGTGAACTATCCGACACATGACTTAGAGATGGCAGCTATAGTGTTTGCACTGAAGATTTGGAAACATTATTTGTACGGGTCTAAATATGAGATATATATTGATCATAAGAGTTTGCAGTATATATTTCAACAGAAGGATCTGAATCTCCGGTAGTGTAGATGGGTTGAATTGCTAAAGGATTATGATTGTGAAATCCTTTACCATCCGGGCAAGGCTAATGTAGTAGCAGATGCATTGAGCCGGAAGTTTATGGGCAGTCTAGCTCACATCTCAGTTTCCAGGAGACCATTGATCCGTGAGATAAAGGAGTTAGCTGATATGGGTGTAGAGTTGGATTTGGGATCCCAGGATCATAACCAGGCTCTGATAGTCCAATTTTGAGTTAAGCCACTGTTGATTGATGATATTAAGGTGGCACATGATAGGGATCCATACCTACTGAAGCTAAAGGGTGATGTTCAAAATAGCAAAATGTCAGAGTTTACAGTAGTGGATGATGTACTGAAGTGTGGGAAGCAAATATATGTACCTAGGGATTACCAAGACGTATCATGATTTGAGAGATGTGTATTGGTGGCCTGGTATAAAGAGGGATGTAGCTCGGTTTTTCTCTACATGCTTAGCTTGTCAGCAGATTAAGTTTGAGCATCAGAAGCCATCTGGTTTGCTTTAAGAGATTGAGTTGCTATAGTGAAAATGAGAGCAGGTTACTATGGATTTTGTAGTCGGTTTACCAAGGACTACACGGGGTTATGACTCCATATGAGTAATTGTAGATCAATTGACGAAGTCTTCTCATAATTGTAGATCGATTGACGAAGTCTTCTCATTTCTTGGAAGTGAAGACCAGTTACTCTGCAGCTCAGTATGCACAATTGTATGTGGACAAGATAGTACGGCTTCATGGAGTGCCATTGATGATCATATCTGATAGGGGTACATAGTTTACTTCTTGGTTTTGGTAGAAGTTCCAGGAAGCTATGGGTACTCAGTTACGATTCAGTACATCTTTCCATCCACATACCGATGGACTGTCAGAGAGGACAATCCAGACATTGGAGGATATGTAACGATTATGTGTTCTAGATTTTAAAGGTAAATGGGATCAATATCTACCGCTGATTGAATTCTCCTATAACAACAGTTACCATTCTTCTATTGGAATGGCTCCTTATGAAGCACTGTATGGTAGAAAATGCAGACTCTAGTATGTTAGGTGGAGCCGGGTGAGAAATAGTTAGATGGCCCAGAATTGATAAAGAAAACTGTGGAAAAGGTGCCTATCATTAAGGAAAGGATGAACACCGCTTTCAGCAAATAGAAGAGTTATGCCGATCCAAAGAGGAAGGATGTTCATTTTGCAGTTGGTGACCATGTCTTTCTTAATATCTCACCAATGAAAGGTGTCATGAGATTTGGGAAGAAAGGGAAGCTGTCACCAAGATTTGTAGGCCCATTTGAGATACTCGAGAAGATTGGCAATGTGGCTTACAGATTGGCTCTTCCACCAAATTTGATCCATTGTTCATCTGGTGTTCCATATCTCTATGCTGCAAAAGTATGTATCTGATCCATCGCATTTATTGGAGGTATAGGCTATTGGGGTTAATCAAGACTTGTCTTATGAGGAGCTACCGGTGGAGATTATGGATTGACAAGTCAGACAACTGAGAAATAAAGAGATCCCAATAGTAAAAGTGCTCTGGAGGAATCAGTCGATAGAGGAGTACACATGGGAGAGCGAGCAGGACATGAAGGACAAGTATCAATTCCTGTTCCATCTATAAGGTATGTGTTTATTTTAAATTCGAGGACGAATTTATTTGAAGGGAGGTAGAATGTAATACCCTAGAAAAGCCCACTATAATTGCATATTATTATTCTCATTTTTTGGTTTGGAATCATCGAAATGACTAAAAATAATTTTAGAGATACAGTGAGAACGTAAATGAGATATTGTCCCGAAAAACGTCAGTGTCAATAACACTACCGAGAAAATAGCTGTTCGGTTGACAGATGAATTTATGATTTTGGTTAGGGGTAAAGAATCATATAAATATAAGTGTAATTATGGTAAAAAGAAAAAGGTGGAAAATATTTAGGAACACTGAAAAAGTAAGTGATGGCAAAATCGTAAATAAATGAAACTTTGGGGGTATAGTGGGAAATGGACTGTCTAAGTTTCAAAATGGCTTTGAAACTATTTTTATAATAAAGTATAAATAAAAATAAGATATTTAAATCCTCACTTTGAAATCCAAATCCCAACAGAATTATCATAATAAATTACATAAGGAAATATGGCAAAAGTATGATTTATGGAAAGTTTAAGGACCAAAATAGAATTTGTCATTCTTAACTTAATATATAAGCATGCCTAAGAAAATTTTGTCCATCTTCTTCTTCTTCCAAGCCTTGGCCGAACCACATCCTCTATTTCTCCCACCATTTTCATGCAATTTTCTTAAAGAAAACCTAAGAAAACTTAAACACCAACCTTGTTTCTTCCATTTCTAAGCCATTTCTTACCTTGAATCACAAAGGAAATCAAGAACACTTTGAAAGGAGATTTTGGTAAGAACATCACCAAGAGGTAACTTAGTGTTTTCTTTGATTATTTAAGTTAAATAGGTGTTATAGATGATGAATTAGATGGGTTTTGTGTTTGATTGCATCAATTGATGCATTTGAGCGTTTTTCCCTAAATCCCAAACACTAACCTAAGTTGTTTGAATTAGTTATTTGATTTTGAGTTAGTTTATGTTAACTGAGCTTAGATTATGTTAATTAGAGGCTAATGGATAAATTATTTGTGATTGGATTGGTGTAGAAAATTAAGATTACCAAAGTTGTCAATTTTGCCTCCTTTGAAGCTTTAGGTGAAAAATCAATTTTCCAAAGCAATTTGAAGTGTGAGGTGAGTCTTTTATGAATCAAATAATATATCTAAAGTGTTAGAATGTTGATTGGAATTCCCCATTTTTATCCCATGTTTGGCCGAATGCCTTGTCACTATTAATCCCTTTGATTTTGCTTTGTTTTCCTTCAACTTTTCTAAGCCAATTTGATTCATTTAATGTTATTTATTATTGAGTTTATAATACCTATCATATTGCCTTGATTGTGAGTTGTTGATGTGTAATAGGGCAATGTTGGAGTTGCACCCTGTGAACACTCATTTTTTACACCCCTTGGACTCGTTCCAACTCGAACGGCACTCCTCGGAACCAAACCCGTGCTTGGACGGGCTCAGACAACCTGAGAATGGAGTCAGGCCAGTGCTGCCACCCTCCAGACATAGCACTGCCGCCAGAGAGGGGTGGCGGCGCTGCCACAGCCTCTAGGCGACATCTGCCATACCAAGGGCGGCAGCCGCCCTCCTTGCCACTGTGCCGCCATCCTTCAGTCCCTGTGCCGCCAATGCTTCTGGCGGCAATAGCTTCTCTTGCCAGTGGCAGCGACATTCTGCACTTGATTTCTTCCGAATCCCACATCGAAAAATGATGGGATTCGACCCCCAAAGCTCCTATTATAAATAGAGAGCCTCCCCCCACCTTCCAGACACAAAAAAACACACATAAACTCACAAAGACTCACGGAAACAAGGAAAATAAGACAATAAATTGTTTATATTATTAGATTTCGTTTTTTTCCTCTCCAAGTCATATTTTCTTCTTTTTTAGCTCTCTTTAAATTTAAAAGAGTTGCTATTAGGGGCGTATTGAGCCTCTCAGTTGAATATTTCTTCGAAGCAAGGTTCCTCCGGCGGTTTGTTTTCTTAAGAGCTAAGAAGGCATCCCGACTCATCTCCTCAGGCATCATCCGATCCAAGGTGGAACTCCGGTCCGGAAGAGCACCCCATCTGCCAGCATCCCTAAAAGCTAGGGCAAAGGTACGGTCTCCTAAATCGTCTTCTTTATTTTGGTAGAGCATTAAAATAAAGAATCAAAACATGATAAATTGGGCATAAAATCAACCCTCCCTCGTGAGAAGTAAGAACTGTGTGGGTTTTGATTCTCATTCTATGGGATACGCAGGCAAGATGTATAAAAGCTTCAAATCCAACAAAAAATGACAAAAACCATCTCCTTTCTTTTGATTATTTGCTTAATTTTATTTGTTGAATATATTGTTTGGAAAATGTGTGATCGACCTAGAACCCATAAGGGCTAGAGTTGATATCCCCTATTTTTGAGGTTTTGAGATGTAATAATTTACTTTTATCGCTCTCTTTAATTGTTTTATTCGATTCTATTTTAATTGTTCATGCATTTATTTGCTCATGCATTTTATATGTCATTCTTTAGTTGTTCATGAAAATCATTTTAAATCAAGGTTAAAATTGAAAGCCAAGTTCAACCGAAAACTTAGTCCCCGAATCCTCTTTGGTTTTCGAGGACTAGTGCACTTTTTCCTTTGGGATAAAATTAGAGTCAAAATGGGTTTTTACCTTAAAT
>CANXYC011858905.1:0-22228 GCA_948193065.1 Aleurites moluccanus
ATTAAAAACAATATCTGAGTTTTTATATATCTATATATATAGAGATATAAATACTTTCTCACACAAATTAACTGTGTTTATATATATATATATATATATATATATATATATATATATATATATATATATATATATATATATCATTATTGCACTAGATTAAGAAACATAACTTTTTTGTGCCATAAAAGCTTTTTACTTATGAAATACTACATTGTTACTATGTTTGCAATGGGAATAGGATAAAGTGAAACCTACCAAAACTAACATATATAATAATCATGATTATGTAATTATACATGCATATGAAATGAAATATAATGATAATGATTTATCAGCTAGGTTTGAGTTGGTCTCATTGTGGCCTTAGATATGGATAAGAGAAATTGTGACGATGTTTGAGCTGGTCTCATTGTGACCCATAATTTGAAATTAAGAGAGCCAAGGAAGAGAGTCGACTTCCCATTTCGTATAATTATATGTATAGAGAGATCGAATTCCACATACTATTTCCCATTATGTATGAATATGTTTGATTATATGTGATATGTCATTGCATGTGTACTAAATATAAACATTTGCATGATACTATTTAATAATCATTATATGACATGCATGTTATACTAATTTATATCTTTTCATCGAGTCGAACGCTCTCTCCTGTTTATTTTTCAAGTTAGCCTATTGTAGTATCAACAGTTTAAACCATGCTTCCTTCATCGCAACAGCATTGCTCTTATTTAAGACTGTAATAGATTATATATCTATTAAGTACTTCCACAATTACTTAGATTTTTATGGATTGTATAACTTTCCTATCTACCCTTATGTAGGTATGATTAATAGTATTGTTGTGAGTTAACTGAGTTCTCACTTATGTGATGGTTTATGTAATATTTATATATATCTAGGATGATTTATTTAGTTAGAGGACGTGATTCCTCATGTCTTGGGATGGGTGGCCATTGTACTATTTGTATGCTACTTACGGATTTCACAGGTTGATATAACAAGTTAGGCTAACTACGGTTTCTAGTAGCATATAGCTTTCTCGCTCCCTAGCACTGGTCACGGTCTTGGTTTAGGTCATGACAATAAATAACTAGAATAGATCCTGTAGATGCATTTATACCAAAACCACGTAGCATTTTGACAATAGTTGAAGCAGCAACAAGGAACTCATACAACATTAACATTCATTTTGGTTGTGATGTCTTGAGTTCAAGTTTCAGTTAGAGCCCAATTCATCAAGTTTCAGTTAGAGCCCAATTCATCATATATATATATATATATATATATAAGGCTAAATTTCCAAGTATCAACACTTTCAGACAAGTGCTGCAAAGTTAAAAATTTAACAAGCATATCAATGTACTAACAATTTAAGACTCTAAATATTGGTTGCAGTGAAGATCGCACTAGATTTAGGATGTCCAAGTCATAGTATAACTGTAACGGCTGACACTACTTTTTATTATTCATTTTTTTTTGAAAAATATAGAAATGACTCAAACTTCTTTAACAAAATTTTCACTTAATATACAACATATCAATACTCCCCAATGTCTATAATAACTCATAGTTGACACTATAAATTAGTGAACACATACATCTTGCAAATTTGCAATAACAATTTTTTTAACAGTACAATAACAACATTTAAAATTGATTATTAAGCTTATATTTGAATCAAAAGAAAAAAACTACAAGGTCTTTTCTATAAAATAAAAATCATAGTTTGATATGAATAGACTAAATGAAATTCATATTATTTTTTATTAGAAACAATATAATAACATACCTGTTCTGGTGTAAGCTCAAATGCTTTACCACCAATAATAAATGAAACATTAGGCATGGAAGATAGACTGCTACAGTCAACTGCTGATTCACCATTGGGACTGGGCAATCGATCACAAAGCTGCAATTTCAATTAAGACCATTTGTTACTGCAAGGCCACTTTCCTACAAAGACCTGAATTAAAAGGCTAGTTTACCTCATTCACATAATTCAAGATCTGATCTTCTGTCTCATTTAGCTTCAAACGATTTTGTATCCATACAACCATCATCTCACAAGCAGTACATGCAACATCTTGCAAACCATCAGATGTTCTACCTCTACTTTCATCAACAATGCTCTCAATGTTTGTACTGAAAGGATGGAGTTGGTTTTTTGTCACCATAGATGTAGAAGAATTAACTAATCAACTGAAATACCAATACTACGAATATTAGTAACACAACTAGGTTGAAGCTCACCTAACACCTCGAACCCCATCAAAAGTACAAAAGCCAACTTGAGAGCAGATCTTTTGTGGTTGTGACTGCTTTATAGGAAAGGGAAAAGGGGAAAAAGGAGTCAGTTTGTCAAGGAGTTTGAGGATAAAGTTTATCCACAAATACACAAATCTTAACAGGTTATATCAAGTCCACCCAAATGTACCACTCTGAAGGGGAAGAGCAATCATGTACCACCCTCTACAAGGGAAGAGCAAATATGGACCATAAAAAATGCAAAAGAAACTAAAAACTTGCAATACTTGCCTGAGCTAACAGCATTTCCAGAATAATTTTCCCATATTGCTCAACCATTGTCTTGCATTCTTGGCTCGCAACACCAGAGGCTCCAATGGCATGATTAATTTGAGTGATCACAGTCTAAGGATGTGAAAGCATATAGAAATATCAATCAAAAGCTGCTGCATTTCAATGAGAACATAATTCCAAGATCATAAGAAAGCCAATCAAATATGTCCAAGCAACAGATGATACAATCTGATATGGAAAAAAGAAAAAAAACATTTTTTATTGCAATTGAAAGTTGCTTACCCTTAAAAAATAGGAATAATTATCACTCTAACCAGTATATATGTGTTATATACCAAAGGGCAATGTTAGACCTGACATGTTGTCTGACAATTTTCATATAGGTCCATTGCCACATTATTCAGAAAGAAAATGAAATTTGACGATGGGCATGAAAATGACTTTATAGTGACAAAATCATACAACAACACACTTTAGAAGAGAAAGATCTCAAACATGGAAAATTGTAGCTTTATAAAATTTGTGCATGTTATATTTTAAGTAAATGATGCAAACAAAGAAACAGGAATAAAGCACTGTATTAATTTTTCATTTCTGTCCACATCACTAAAATGAACTAGAAGACGAATGAAAATCCATTTACATTTACAAAATTATTTCTAGTCATACCCGGGTAGTCAAAACATGTGGAAATAATTTTTTTTTATTCCCTTAAATTTCTAGTCATACCCGGGTAGTCAAAACATGTGGAAATAATTTTTTTTTATTCCCTTAACACATGTGGAAAGAGTTCTGCAGGAAAGAGAGAGACATAGAGGAGGGATAGAGCAAAGAGAAGAAAAAGAGAGAGCAATAGAAGGATTAAAAAGACAAAAGCAAGAGAAATGCTAACTTTTACTTAACTAGAACACCCCTCTCTTAAAGTGGAAGTACAAGAGTTTTAAATAAAAAAGACATCAGGACCTCTTTTTAAATAGATGCAAGCCTCAAGCTGTCAAGCACCTTTAGCCTCACATGAAGCACTTGCTTTTAAACACAGTAAGCAAGCACCTTGCTAAGAGTGCCTCGCCCAACTGGCCTAAAAGTGCCAAGGCATTTCTTCAATAAGCATTTGCCACTGCACTGAGTCATGCAATGGTATATATATATATATATCCATGTGCATGTTTGGCATTATGCTGTTCAATGCATAAAGTAGGATCCTGGGAGAAATGAATGAATAGATAATCCAGGCTAAAGGAAATACCGTTGGGCCTGCCAGCAAAGAGGTTCCAGAATCAGCAATTGCCTTGCAGCCATTTGCACAAAATCCTGAAAAGCAGTGCACAAACCAAAAGTCTCTCTCAATACCATAAGAAGCAAAATGGTTAAATCTGTAAAGTGAAGTCAGTGCCTCCAAATGCTGACTCTGATGACATTGATCAGAATAATCATAAAAATAACAAGAGTGCACAATGAGTTCTGTATAATTACCAGTTGTTTCGCTGCCAATTAATACATCACCCATATCAAACTGTAATCGGAGAAACACATTACAAACAAATATAAGAAAGAAGAAAAGAATAGAATATGTAGAAGGGTTGGAAACAACGGTGGATCTTTGGAAGCCAACCTGCCAATACCCTTTTTGAGTTATAGGAACATATGTGTGTTCACCCTTGAAATGATTAGGATCAACCCCTCCAAATACAATTTCTCCCCCTTCTTCTCCTTCTACATTGCGGTTTAACCAAAAGGAAAAAACTTGTTCCTTAACAAGACCTTGATTAACCATATTATACCTGTTAGAAAAACATAATAATTAGTTCAGAAGAAGAGTAAAGATCGCAAATAACACTAAATCTAATTTTGAAACTTTAAATCGAAAATGATCTTTTACAGAAATATGTTAATTGTATGAAATGAAGAAGAAGGAAAATTTATCATGTTAGCTTCACATAGCCCAGTCTCAGTATTTGGCAGCTGAAATGAAGTGACTCACCAAAATGGAACAGCTTTCCCAACTGAGATCTCCTGGAAACCAAGTCCAAGTATACCATCAAACTTTGCAGCCAAGAATGTGATCCCTGGCTCTTTCGTTGCCTCAATAAAATGCTGAAGGCCAATAACATTATTAATGGTAACTAACAACATTGAGATTAAAAAAAAAAAAAAAAAAATTATGTATCTTCTCAAAATTACCTGATATCTGACAACAAGATCACCAACTTTGACATTGTCCTGGCTAAAGAAACCGGCAATTGAACCAGTTCCGTAACGGATTGCAGCAGAGGTACCTGCATCAATGAGAAAACAATGACCAATCTTGAGACGGGTTTCTCCTCACTAGCAAACAAATTTTAAGAGGACTCCGCTTATAAACCATGGATTGTTAATTTCTATAATAGACAGTATAATTGGATAAAAGTGATCTTGATTTGCTTTAGAAGCATTTCATGGTCCATGTTCTCTGAACATAATTTTTGGAATAAATAAGCATAGAATTCATTAGGTTTCCAAATAAATTTCATTAGAAAAGTTCATTTGGAAATAAATTTCATAAAATCTAGAATTCTAAATTAATTTTTATTTATACCAAACACCTCAAGTGTGGATTTCATTTTTATGCCAAGTAAGTCCCAAGTATGTGTCACTAGTTCCCTTATCTATCGACTTTTCTCAAATACCATTAAAGTGTTGAAAAGGAAACCAAAAAAAATAGACATCATCACCAAAACATGTAATACATCTAATAGAGTAAATGGAGTAAAAGAATTCATATTAAATCAATTTCATTTTTCCCCAGATATAAATGGAGTAAAAGACTTCATTTACAGCAATGTTGAATAAAATTCATATAGACTAAAAGGGTCTTTCATTTTAATACATCCCAAATTCCGCCACTGACCTAACCATAAAGAATGAAAATTAAGAGGGTGGAAGAAGGGAATACTGTCATGATCTCATTCAAAAGTATATCTTGAACCAGGAAAAAGGATTATACCATTCTTTTTATAGGTACCCGATTCACTTGACTTATACCTGGAATGGAAGTAGCAAGCAAGCTGCACCAAAATGAAAAAGGATCAGTAATGAATTTTGGCAAAAAGTGATTAAGCAGTAACATGATAGAAACTTCCAATAATAAGAAAGGAGTAATAAAGCCCCCACCGAGAAATAACATTTTGACGAGGGTACCCAAAGATTAGAACTTCCTGTGTCGAATATAACAGTGAAAGTTTTGGAAGGTGTGCCAATACCAATTTCACCATAATACTGAGCATCCAAATAGTTTTTCAAAGCAACAATATCAGTATCTCCAGAGTCACTAAGATCATTATGAAAATGATACTTTTTGATAGGGCCTCTTATTGCTTCCCCTTCTTTAGGGTCAATGATTCCAGCAGGGTGATTAACTTCATCCAATTTCTTCTTTTTTAATCTGATTCTGATGAACCCATCATTGTGTGCAGAAAAAACAAGAGGGAATAAAACGAGAAGAACGATCCAAAGAGCATTGAATTTAGTTCCCATATCGAAAACTACAAAAAAAAACCATATTATTATTCCTTAGAGATAATTCCAGGCACCAACCAACCTTAACAACAATTACATAACCTATACACACTGTTTGATAACTGAGAAATGATTGGAAAAAAAGGAGATTAAATTCTACAACTTTAATTCATCCTACAGGGAATCCATAGAGTAAAATATCTTTGTTCATTAAAAATCAACAAAAAAAAATGATTTTCTTACGTTGTCTCAGCAACCAAACAGATTAAAGTTTACAAACATTTAACAGAAATTAACACAAAAGTTATTGAATTAATATTATTCGAAAAAGAAAATATGAAAAATTAGACAAAAAATCACAAACCTGAGGGTTGATAGAAAGGAGGGAGGGGAGCAGGCAAAGAAAAATTGGAACTACCAAGAAATTGAGCTCTGTAAAGCCCAATAAGGAGTGACAGGTAGATGGAGAGATGGTTGGATGTTATTATCCAATAGGGATTATTTACTTTTTGGAACGTTGAAATGGATTGGACCGTTTGTATCTAACGGTCTTAAAGTGTTTCAAATTTTTATGGGACCTCATTAGGTTATGTGGCAGATTTTTATTGGTTAGATATTGGCGCATTAGTGATGCATGCTTATGGGTGACCCGACCAAATCTTTTCTACTGGTACGTTTTGCTCAACTACCAGTCAAGCTGGGTTGACTACTGTTGCTGCTAAAATTATACATGACCTTACTGATTCAGAAATTTCAATATAGTTTGAGAGTAAAACTTTTTAATCAAATCAATAAATTTGATTTTTAAATACTTTAATCAAATTAATTAATATTCAAAATCAAAACTATATGGATTTGATTTATTAGTTGATTTGTTGAATTTAATATAAGCAATAAATAAATAAAATAAAAAAAGTTAAGAGATCATATAAATTTAATAAATATTAAAATAAAATTATATTTTAAAAAATTAAAAAATTATTAAAATATTTAAAAAAAAATTCTCTAACTATTTAAAAAAAAACTCAAATAATTGATAGATTTTTTTACTTAAAAATATATAAATTCAATACGCACTTTTTAACTTTAAAACTAATGTTATTAATTTTTTTAAATAAATATCAACTTTCTTATTAATATTTATTTTAAAATATTATTAATTTATATAATAATTTTAATATCTATGGACGATATGAGAAATAAAAAATTAAAAATATGAAAAATAAAAATCACCGTGGTATTAATAAAATCTTAATAATTTATTTTAAAAATAACTTTAAAATTATAAAAGGACATATCTTAAAAAATAATATAATTTTATTATATAATTGATTTGATTTGATTTAATTGAATTTTTATTTTTTTTAAATAAAATTAAATAAAAAATTAGATTTATAAAAAATTTAAAATTTAATCAACTATAAAATAATATAAATAATAATATCAATTTAAATTGAAGTGAAGGATTTTAATTAATTTTTGTTCAACTTTATTACAACACATTCAATACAGCGCTGTTTTTCTTCCACCACAACACTAATTTAATTTAATTTTTAATTACATAATCGTTTTAAATTATTTATTTAGATTGAAATTTTTTGAAGCTTGAAGCCCATTTGCTTCAAACTCTCAAATCATAATCCAAATCAGAAATGAATTTGTGCGAAATAGTAAACTATAATATTATTTTTCTCAGATGTTTGATTCAATGAAAAATGAAGCAACAAAAAAAATTAATTCTTTATAAAACTATTTGATTTATGAATTAAAAAATCGAAATGGACGTAAATTTTTTAATAAATTTCTATAATTCTATTATTAATACTTTTGCATATTATTAATAATATTTTTATAGTTTTATAATGGTCATATTTAAATTTTTAATTATTTTAAATAGTCAAATTTTTTAAATAAGTATTTAATTTTAATTTTTTAATTTAAAAATATATTTTAATTTCAATTCTATATTTTGTTAAATATTTATTTAGTATGATAAGCTCATAATATTTAAAAAAAATAATTTTATTTTATTAATATTTTTGAAGTTATTTTAATTTTATTTATTTTAAATAATATATTTGCTAATTTATAAAAATTTGAAATAATTTATTTATTTTTATTTTTATTTTCTTTTTTATTTTATATATCTTAAACTTGCAATTCAAAAAATTATTTACTTAATTAAAAATAAATTGATTCGTTGTTATGTTATCAATATTTAATTTATTTTAATTAATTAATATTTCATTTAATTATTAATATTTTATTATAAATATTCTATTATTTTATATATTTAATATTAATATTTAAATAGCATATAACAAATAGTTGTACATTTGACCAAATTAAAATATTTAACTTGATTATCATAAGAATGAGAATATGTTGAACTATGGGTAAGAGGAATGAATGATTCCCCTAAATGGAGTTCGAAACCTTACTAGTTTTAAGTTCTAAATTAGTTTTAGCCCACCTAAATGTTAGGAATCATAGTCACTGATTTTGATTCTTATTTTTGACCCATGTTTTAGCAAACTACACATGGCTTAAAAAAGAAAACAAATACAAGAAAAAAATATTTTGTCCATCAATGGAAATAAATTTGTAATTTTGATTATATTTAGGGCTAGCAATTTGTGCCTTATAGTGTTTAATAATATCATATCATAATTTCTAACATTTTTATTAAGCAGGTCACATCATATATTATAATACCCCAATAGATACAAAAATAAATAATGAGAAAATATATAAAATAGTATGAATATATTAGATTATAGTCACGGATATAATATTAATTAAAGTATAAATAGGTTCAATCGATTATTAAAATATATAGAGAATGGTATAGTGTAATACTCTGAAATTTTTGAACCTCAATCAGACCACTTTTAAGATACTGTCCCAGAAAATGCCGGTATCAATTACACTGCTAAGAAAATAGTAATTCGGCTAATTTAAGAATTTATGACTTAGACCTGAGGAGATTAAGTTAGTTAATTTTATATGAAATTATGGTGAAAAAAAAAAGAACTGAAAAGCCTTTGGGAATACTGAAATTTTAAAGAGTGACAAAATCATAATTTATGATAACTTTGGGGGCAATTTTGAAAATCTACTATCTGAGATTCAGAATTGACCCAGAACTATTTTAAAATAATAGAACAGGTCAAGATAAGGTATTTCACTCACCACATTTAAAGTTGAATATAAACAGAATAAATAAAATAAATTACAAAAAATTTCGAATTCAAAATATAATTAATAAAAATTTTAGGCCAAAGTGCAATTAGGCAAAGTTGCAGGACCCACCCATTTACACCAAAAATTTAGAATAGAAGCATGAGTTGGCCAGCCAAAGTAAATGAATGGGGTGATATTTGATTAAAGATTATCTTGTATGTTCAAATAAAAAGTAAACATTTGGCAATTCTAGAAAATTCTATAATTTTCTATGTTATTTTTGTCTAATATGCATGAAGTATATAAAAGAAAAGGGAATGATTAGCTATTGGGAGAGAGAGAGCCGAACCACATAAAGAAGAAAACAACTAAAAATATTTCTTAATCCTTCCAAAAAAATCAATCAAAATTAGATAGGAAGAGATGAGAGAAAGAAGAGTGAAGAAATAAAGTTGATGAAGATTATGTTAAACTATTTTGGGAAAGAAAAAGAAAAGGAAAAGAATCATCAAAGTGTAAGGTAATGATTCTAAACTTATCATTTTTAATTGTATTCAAGAGTTCTATAACTTGATTTAGCAAATAATTGAGGTAAATAAGCTAAAATTATTAAAGATGAGTTAGGGTTTAAGTGGATTTTGAAATCTGTTTTAACGTAGTAATTTATAGGCTGTAATCCAAAATTTTAATGACTGAATTTGAGGATAGCCAAAACATGAAAGTTATAGATAAATATGTTAATTATATTTTTGTAAAAGAAATTTATAAAATTTGAAGTGCAGAAATAGTTATTAAGTAAAAACAAAGACTGATTTAGAATTAGGGTTATTGAAAAATGCTATTACATTTTTATTGTACATAATGATAGAGATAGAATTAGAAGAAGTGTCCAACATAAAAATTGTTCATTTATATTTTATCTAAAATCCTGAAAAAAAGTTCTTCAATTGTATTTTTGGTTTATGAGATATTGAACCATAAGTTTAGACTGCCATAATTGACTGATAAATAGAACATAGGCTATTGAGTTCTATTGATATGAGAACCTTAAAGTATGAATTAGAAAAAGTGTTAAAAAAGAAAGATGTTCACACAACTCCGAATGATTCCAAATTTTTTTATGGAAAACTCATTAGGGATATAAAAGCCACCCGAAAAATTTTAGACGAAATGCACGGTGGAATCTTAGAGAATTGGCCAACCAGCCCGCCAACGGGCCCATTACGCCATGCCAACGGACCAATTCTGTTAATGCGCCATAAATGGCACTGCCACATAACTCTGAATGACTCCGAATTTTGCATGGATCCTTCATTGGGGATGTAAAGGCCACCCAAAAAAATTGAGACGAAATGCACGGTGGAATCTTAGAGAATTGGCCAATCAGCACACTAATGGGCATATAAATGACTGTAAAATGATTTTGTATTTGGATAAGCACGAAATTAATTATAGGCGTGGAAACAAGGTTTATTTGGATAGAGATTTCAGGACAATAGTTTAATTTTGAAAATTCACTAATAATTGTGCAGTGATCTAAATATTCTTAAATTTGGATATGTTATAATATTATATGTCTATTTTCAATAGAAAAAATAATTACAGTAATTGGTTAAATATAGATTGAGTTATTAGCAAAAGAACAAAATCTGCCAAGTCAAAGTTACATGGCAGAATGCAGGGCAGCAGGATTGGTTGTAAGCCTAAATTTAAATTTACGCCATAAATTGTGTAATAATGAGAATAAGGTGAATTTTGGATATTTTAGAGCTTAATATGTTTAGTTTAAGTAGAAAGAAGAATTAAAGCATTTGAATAAACATAGAAAGAGATATGGATTAAGGAACACAGGCTGCCATATGGAATGTTGCACAAAAAAACATTAGTGATTTAGAAAATTTAGGAAGTTCTTAAATATAAGTGTAATAATGTAATTTTATGTTAAATAGTGTCTAAATTAAAATTAATTTGATATTTAGAGTAAAAAATGAATAAGAGACGTGATGGGTACCATAAGAGATAAGGCAAAAAATCAAGGATAACGAAAAAGGAAAATGTACAAGTCATAAGCAATGGTGAGTAATGTACATATATCAATGCTTTGTCTTACTCCATTGGAATTATTGAATCCTTCTACTTTGGACTTTTATTCCATTCTAAATTTGCTTTGTTAAAATTTGATTATATCTATATATATATATATGAATTACATGAACTTTCCCAATTATCTTCATTACTTGAATATCTCTTCCATTAACTCTTGATTATTGATTTAGAATTTTAAATGTGATTATTTGTTAAATGGCTACTCTGTGTGAATCCCATCGATATAATGATATGATTATGACAGAAAGATCCACCGATGGGGTAGGGTTTACTATATCGGCATTGTGCACAATGAGTATTCTATACGGACCCTAGCTAGGAGGGGGTAAGGTCCTGGCCATAAGGTTTGATCAATCTTATACTCAAATTGATTGATTGCTACCGAGATATGTAGTTTTTCTATGGGAATTATATAGACCCAAAATTTTCTGTCATACTTTTTACTATTATTATTGACTCATTGATTCATTGAGAAATGACCAATGTGTTTCATATTTCTTTATTGGCATCATATATATCTATTTATTGTTAACCAATATTCTCAAATAAATCTTGTTATTTTTTCTTCATTATTAAAAAAAATTGACCTTATAAGAGTGATATATATATTTTACTCACTGAGTTATACTCACCCTATAGTGGTTTATAATTTTTACAGGGATGAGATAGAGAAGGCTAATTCCAAGTCAATTTCTTTTTCGACTTGGGACGTTAAGTACATTGAGGTAGAATTTTATTCACTAAAGGTCATAAATGTCAACGCTTAGAGCTCCATGCTATTGTGTATAATTAGGTGATTAAGTACTAAAATAATATATGAATAGTAAAGTAATTGACATTTAAGTTATTTGCTATTAAAGTTTAGTAATGAATGACTATAATGTGGAATGCTTAATGATAATAATAGTAAAGTGATAAAGACAGTGATACTGAAATAGCTAAAATGAAATTCACATGTTTTAAAAGAGATTTTAGAAGTGTCATGTATGTTTGTGTAAACTATGAAATTGAGGGTATAAGGATGTCAAATTATTGAGAGTATAAAAAAATAATTCTTGTGTAAACTGTATAAATTTTTGAAAGACTCGGTTTTGGGTTGGGAATAAGATTAAAATTACAAAGAAAACTATGACAAAATTTCTGAAAAATTTACAAGTAAATAATGAAATTTGAATAGTAAATAATGAGTTAAAAATGAATGATTGATATCTAGATTGTTAGCGGGTACTATGGGTTTTCGGTGACCTTAAGTTTACCCGTGTCATATGACCATCGCGTTCCAAAAGTGGGATGTGACATATATATTATATATTGTTATAGTTTTAGTGTTTTAACATGTTAACTTTAATGGGTACAAACAACTAATTAAACTACTAATTTTGTTTGTTTGATTATATGCAAGCTTTACTTTTTCATATTGTTGTTTTATGGTATGTAACGCCCATTACACTTTTAAGTAGCCCCACTACTTAAGTTTTATTAAGGCAAAGATATGAAAAGAAGTTATATTGCCCCTGCTACTTAGTAAGTAGCACCTGCTACAAGCAGTTTGTAACACCTGAGATTTTTTTTGCTTGTATGTATTATAAAATTCTTGTAATGATGTATATAAAATTTGTTATGGAATGTTTATTTTGGAAGTGAGATTTGTTTGTTTTGATTTGAATTTCAGAGTTTGTATTTGTGCATAATTTTATGAATTCATGTTCAAAGCTTTAAAGAAAGAATTTGGAATATTTTGTAGCCTCATATGTCTAGTTTAAGGAGAAGAAAGAATCAAGGCATTTAGACTTTTGTAGCTCAAGATAGAGTTGGTTTAGCATGTACTGCCGAAATGAATTTTTCAGCTTCTGTCGTGAACAGTGCACGTGAACAGTAATCATGAATAGTAACTATGAACAATGCACGTAAAACATAACCGTAAACAGTGCATGTGAACAGTCACCATGAATAGTAACCATGAACAGTAAACTTGGGATTTTATTTGGTAGTAGTTTCTTCACTTTCTTTTTCTCTTCTTTCTTTCTTCTTCTCTCTTCTTTTCCATTTCCTATTTCTCTTAATCATAAGTCATTTTTCTTTATTTTTAAGGTTTTAATATTCCAATTAAGCCTTATTAATGTTAGAAAATACAAATTAAAGACTATAAGAGTATTAAATCAAGCCAAATTCTTCAAAATTTCTTTAGAAGAGAAAATAAGGTAATTTTCTCAAATATTCTTTCTAGCCTGAGTTAAGTTCTTTGTTAGCTAGAATAGTTATTTTTAAGTTATGGGTAATCTTTTGTGAGCATTAATGGCTAATATTATAGTTAGATTTAGTAGTTATGAGAATTTATAATTTTTGGATAAATAGTGCTGTGAATAGTAGGTTTTCTCTATAACTATTATTCATCATCTATTAATGGTTAAATTAATGCTAGAATTTGTTTATAGAGATTTTAAGGAGCTTAGAATTTATGGAGGATTATTTTATGTGATTGTTTTGAGAAAACCCTAAATTTTAGAATTTTGAAAATTTTTATTTAGGAGAAGAGAACTCAAGGAATTAAGGATCTTTTGGATTTGAGCAAGAGTTGAACTTGGCTAGAAAGCTTTTTGGTGCTAAGAGGTAAGTGTGGATTTCATTTCATGTGTATGATTCTCCATATGAGAATTTTTGCTAAAATATATTATATTCATATATATATGTATTTGTTATTTATGAATTCAATTTATTGAAACCCTCCTTAAATAGAATCTTTGAATATTGATAGGGACTTGATTATTTTCCTTGGACTAAGTTCTTTAATAAGCCTTTGTTGTGTATAATATGATATGTTATTCATATGTTGTGATCTTTTGATCATTTTTAATTACTGCTGAACTAATACATGATATGTATATCACGGAACATACATTATAGAACGTTTTTCCCAATGAGAGTTAATTCATTAGTCCAATGTGCACAGAGGAAACCTGGCTGATAGGGTATAGTATCAATGTTCCACCTAGAGGGGATCACAAGCACTAGGTATATGCCTACGCAAGCATATATGCCACATGAAGGTAGCAAGATTACCCAAACGTTATGATATGATATCAGTTCTATGTTATGTTTATTTGATAATGCCATTTTTTATAGGCATTTATATTCTTAAAAAGAATCATGATTTGATATTCATATATGTATTATGAAATGATTGGACAATGCTACCCTTTATAAGCACTTGTGATATTAATGTATATGTTAAGATTTCTTTCTAGTACCCTAGTACATATTCAAGATTTACTATTTAAGTATTCTATGTAAGTTATTCATTCTGATTATTTACATCTTACTGAGTTAAAGGTTCACCACTCTTCTGTGGATTTCAGGTTCTAGCTTAGTTCGAGAGAGAGTTAATCTTGAAGACAGAGCTTCTTGATTTCCTTCTCCACAAAAAGACTCTTTTATGTAATATTTTTGGATAATAGTTGAATTATATATATGTATTCATGTCTATGAGAAGTATACTTTTAGAAGCTCTGTAAATGTGTGTGATGTTGCTTATTCTTTTGTTGCCATGGATGGCATTATAGACTTTCCCTTGTTCCATATTGATGTTAAAATTATCTTTTGATCGGTAAGGAACAAGAGGAAATGTCATATCAGGTTGAGGAGATATATATAAGATATGGATGTTTGACATAATGCTAGTATGTATTATATGTTTGATCCAGGTTAACTAAGGGTTCTAGGAGTATACGGTGGCCTTATGCCTACCCTTGCCCTAGGACTATACACCAGTGGTTTTGGGGTGTGACGGAGGTGTTATCAGGGCTATAGGCTTCTCAACCATAAGATAGATGGATAGATGTGTAAGCTCCCTAGCATGAATGTCTGATTAAGATCACTACGGAGCATAGGATTCTGTTTCGTTATGTTATGTATTCTTTGGAATAAATTTGTGTTAAACTTGTGTTATGAGTCTAAAGTTACTCTGTTTTCCTTATTAGTTCAGCAATGCCTCTGAGATGTGGTCGTGGACGAGGTAGAGGACGTGGTAGAGGTCGTCCTAGGTGAGAATTGCCTTCTGAGGAAGATTCAGTGGGTAGAGTGGGAGGTGAGGAGGTTCCTCCAGAGCCACAGGTAGATGTGGTTGGTGTGGCTCGGTGATTGGATCAGTTGCAGAGAAATTATGAGGTTTTAGCTAAGTTCATTACTCAGCTAAGAGAGCAACAGGTACCTCCAGCACTAGTAGTTCCAGTTGCTCCAATGGTTCCTCCACAACCACCAGTAGTTGTGCCTTTGGTTGAGGAGGTTTCTTTTGAGCGGTTCTTAAAGCTCAAACCTTCTAAGTATAGAAGAAAGGTGGATCCTACAGAGTTTCTAGATGAGATTAAGGAAAAGATCCAGATTTTGAGGATCTCAGACAGGAGAGCCATAGAGTTTGTTGGCTATTTGGTGAAAGCTGAAGCTAAAGACTAGTTCAGGAGGAGTATTCAGGGTAATGCAAATCTTTCTTGGAATCAGTCCAAGGAAAGAATTATCAAGGAGTTCTTTCCAAAGAGTACGAGGGGGGCTAAAGCTGTTGAGTTTGAGAGATTGGTTCAGACTCATGGTATTACTGTTTCAGAATATGCGAAGAAATTCAACCAGTTAAGTAGATTCGCTCCAGATTTGGTTCCTACAGAGGCAACAAGGATTCAAAGGTTCCGTAGAGGAATCATAGCTCCGTTGTTTAATTTTCTAGTTGCTCTTGAGTTTGACTCATACTCTAGGCTTATGGATAAAGCTAGAGTGATTAAGAATAGAGAGATGGAGTTTAGATCAGAAAGGGAAGAGAAAAAGAAGGCGAAGATTGGGAGTTCCTCCAGACAGGTCAGTGGAATAAAGAGTATTGATGTTTTACCTCAGTTTGCTCCCCAAAATGGATATAGAGTACCTTTAGAGAGATCTCAGCAGAGGCAGAATTCCTCTAGACCAACACCTCAGATAAGTTATGGTATTGTCAGTTCAGTACCACCTACCACTACTATTCCTCCTTATCCTATGTGTGGTAAGCTTCATAGAGGAACTTGTCACTTTGGGACAAGTGCATGCTACGGGTGTGGACAACAAGGTCACTTGCTTAAGGATTGTCCACAACCTTCTTTTGGAGCTAGATCTTAGACTTCTCAAGCTTCAGTCCAGGTGGATAGGAGAGTTGTTGGTCAGCAGTCCGGCGTAGGCCAAGGTATCTTGGGTAGAGTTATAGAGGGAGGCAGAAGTTCATGTCAGACTGCAATTCAGACACCTTCGGGCAGAGGTAGAGGGAGAGTATTTGCTTTGACATAGCAAGAGGCGCAAACTTCTAACACTATAGTGACAGGTATTCTTCCGATCCAAGCTTTAAATGCGAGAGTGTTATTTAATTCAAGAGCTTCGCATTCTTTTTTTTTTGCCTTGTTTTGCTAAGAAGTTGAATATGCCATGTGTATTGCTTGAGAATGCTTTGGTTGTATCTACTCCTTTCAAGGAAGAGATAGAGGTTCAACACTTTTATCCATCTTGTGTAGTTAGCATAAATGATAAGAGTTTAGAGTCAGATTTGATTGTGTTGCCAGTGCTTGAGTTTGATATGATTTTGGGCATGGATTGTTTGTCTAAGTTTTATGCATCCATAAATTGTCATTAGAAGAAGTTAGTATTTAAGCCACCTTCAGGTGAGGAATTTGAGTTTCAAAGGGAAAGAAGTAAAGTATATTATAATGTGATATCCGCCATCGGGGTAAGGAGATTGATGAGGAAAGGTTGCCAAGGATATTTGGCATACATCCATTATACTTGGAAGGAAGTGAAAGACTTGCAGTAGATTCCTGTTGTTAGTGAGTTTCCGAATGTATTTCCTAATGAGTTACCCGGGTTGCCACCGGATAGAGAAATTGCGTTCAGTATTGAGTTGCATCCTGGCACTAGTCCGATTTCTATTCCTCCATACTGTATGACACCAGTAGAGTTAAGAGAATTAAAGACTCAGTTGCAAGATATGCTTGACAAAGAATTCATTCGACCCAGTAGTTCTCCTTGGGGTGGTCCTGTACTCTTTGTGAAGAAGAAGGATGGATCTATAAGACTGTGTATCAATTATAGACAACTCAATAAGATCACCATTCAAAATAAGTATCATTTGCCAATGATAGATGATTTGTTTGACCAGCTGCATGGTGCTAGTCATTTTTCCAAGATAGACTTGAGGTCTGGTTATCATCAGTTGAGGATTTAGAATGAAAATATGTCTAAGACTGCTTTCCGAATGAGATATGGTCACTATGAGTTTATAGTGTTGCCTTTTGGATTGACTAATGCGCCAAATGCTTTCATGGATCTCATGAATAGGATCTTCAAGCCATTTTTGGACAAGTTTGTCATAGTGTTTATAGATGACATTCTTGTGTATTCTCAGAGTGAGGAAGAGCATGATGAACATCTTCGGATGGTATTGCAGAATTTGAGAGAGCATCAGTTGTTTGCTAAGCTTTCAAAGTGTGAGTTTTGGTTTGAGAATGTTTGTTTCCTTGGACATGTTGTGAGCAAGGATAGACTCAAGGTTAACCCAAGGAAAGTAGACAAGTTTTGGCTTTAGAATGTTTGTTTCCTTGGACATGTTGTGAGCAAGGATAGACTCAAGGTTGACCCAAGGAAAGTAGACACCATTCTTAGTTGGCCTAGACCCACTAATATTTCAAAAGTTAGGAGTTTATTGGGTTTGGTATGCTACTATAGAAGGTTTATTCAGGATTTCTCCAAGATTGCAGTTCTTTTGACTAAGCTGACTCAGAAGCTAGTGAAATTTCAATGGACGGATGCATGTGAAGGGAGTTTCCACAAGTTGAAAACTTATCTCACCACGACACATGTGTTAGCTTTGCCATCAGGTGAATGAGGTTATGCGGTGCATTGTGATGCTTAGAGAGTAGGGCTTGGTTGTGTGCTTATGTGGCGTGGTAGGGTAATGGCTTATGCTTCTAGACATTTAAGGAAGTATGGGGTGAATTATCCGACTCATGATCTTGAGATGGTTGCAGTTGTCTTTGCATTGAAGATATGGAGACATTATATGTATGAAGAGAAGTGTGAGATCTTTACAGATCATCAGAGCTTGAAGTATATCTTCCAACAGAAAGACCTAAATTTTAGGCAAAGGAGATGGATGGAGTTACTTAAAGACTATGATTGTGAGATTTTATACCATCCAAGAAAGGCGAATGTGGTAGCGGATGCTTTGAATAGGAAGTCTTTAGGTAACTTAGCCCATATTCAGGTGCGTAAGAGACTTTTGGTGAGTGAGGTGCCAAGTTTGCATGATGTGGGGATCAGTTTTGACTTGTCAGATGCAGGAGTGCTTCTAGCATGTTTCCAAGTCAAACCAGTGCTTATTGATCGGATCAGAGAGGCATAAGATAGAGATCCTCAGTTTATGAAGCTGAAGAGAGATGTGGAAATAAAGAAAGCTCCAGGTTTTGCTATGATGGATGGCACGTTGAGACTTGGTAGCAGAATATGTGTTCTAGCAATTGATGGTTTAAGAGATGTGAATCTTAAGGAGGCACATCATTCTAGCTATAGTGTTCATCCAGGTGCTACAAATATGTATCATGACATCAACAGTTCTTATTAGTGGAGTGGGATGAAAAAGGATGTGGCAGAGTTTATAGCAAGATGTTTGACTTATCAGCAAGTGAAATTTAAGCATTAGAAGCCTTCGGGTCTACTTCAACAGTTGCCACTACCAGAGTGGAAGTGGGAAAGGATAACTATGGACTTTGTTGTAAGGTTGCTATGGACTTCAAATGGGCATGACTCGATCTGAGTAATTATGGATAGATTGACCAAGTCAGCTCACTTTTTGCCAGTCAAGACAACCTACACAGCGTCTCAGTATGCACAGATGTATATTGATGAGATAGTAAGACTCCATGGGATTCCAGTTTCTATTATCTCTGATAGAGGAGCTCAGTTCACATCGAGGTTTTGGCAGAAGCTACAAGAGTCTTTGGGTACTCAGCTTGATTTCAGCATGACATTTCATCCCCAGACAGATGGACAATCAGAGAGGACCATCCAAACTCTAGAAGGAATGACGAGAATGTGCATTCTAGACTTTAGAGGTAATTAGGATAAGCATTTGCCTTTGATAGAGTTTCCCTACAATAATAGCTACCATTCTACCATCAAGATGGCTCCTTACGAGGCTTTGTATGGTAGAAAGTGTAGGTCTCCTTTGTACTGGGATGAAGTGGGGGAGAAGCATGTTGAAGGGCCTGAATTGATTCAGTATACAGCATAAAAGGTCCCTATCATTAGAGAAAGATTGAAGATTGCTATCAGTAGACAGAAGAGCTATACCGATCCTAAGAGAAAAGATCTTTGTTTCATGGTTGGTGACTTAGTGTTTTTGAAAGTCTCACCTATGAAAGGAGTTCTAAGATTTGGTAAGAAAGACAACCTATCTCCGAGGTACATTGGGTCATTTGAGGTGTTGGATAAAGTTGGAGAAGTCTCTTACAGATTAGCTTTGCTACCTCACTTGGACAATGTGCATATAGTCTTTCATGTTTCCATACTTCGAAAATATGTTGCAGATCATTCCCATGTGTTGCAAGCTCAAGAGATAAAATTCTAGCAAGACTTAACTTATGAAGAGGTTCCAGTAGCCATCGTTGATAAGATGATCAAGAAGCTAAGGAACAAAGAAATAGCAATGGTTATAGTCTTATGGAAGAACCAAGTTATGAAAGAATGCACTTAGGAGAGTGAGTTGAACATGTAAGTTAAGTATCCCCACCTATTTCAAGTTTAAGGTAAATTTTTTAAATTCGAGGACGAATTTTGTTAAGGGGGAGAGAATGTAATACCTAAGATTTCTTTTGCTTGTATGTATTCTGAAATTCTTGTAATGATGTATATAAAATTTGTTATGGAATGTTTATTTTGGAAGTGAGATTTATTTGTTTTGATTTGAATTTCAGAGTTTGTATTTATGCAGAAGTTTGTGAATTTATATTCAAAACTTTAAAGAAAGAATTTGGAATATGTTGTAGTCTCATGTGTCTAGTTTAAGTAGAAGAAAGAATCGAGACATTTAGACTTTTTGTAGCTCAAGGTAGAGTTGGTTTAGCATGTACTGCTGAAGTGAATTTTTTAGCTTCTGTCGTGAACAGTGCATGTGAACAGTAACCATGAACAGTAGCGTAAACAGTAAACTTGGGATTTTATTTGGTAGTAGTTTCTTCACTTCCTTTTCCTCTTATTTCTTTCTTCTTCTCTCTTCTTTTCCATTTCCTATTTCTCTTAACCATAAGTCATTTTGCTTCATTTCTAAGGTTTTAATACTTCAATTAAGCCTTATTAATGCTAGAAAATATAAATTAAAGACTATAAGAGTATCAATTCATCCCAAATTCTTCAAAATTTCTTTAGACAAGAAAATAAGGTAATTTTCTCAAATATTCTCTCTAGTTTGAGTTAAGTTCTTTGTTAGCTAGAATAATTATTTTTAAGTTGTAGGTGATCTTTTTATGAGCATTAATAGCTAATATTTATGGTTAGATTTAGTAGTTATGAGGATTTATGATTTTTGGATGAATAGTACTGTGAATAATAGATTTTCTCTATAAATATTATTTATCATCTATTGATGATTAAATTAATGCTAGAATTTATTTATAGAGAATGTAAAGAGCTTAGAATTTATGGATGATTATTTTATGTGATTGTTTTGAGAAAATCCTAAATTTTGAAATTTTGGGGATTTTTATTTAGGAAAAGAGAACTCAAAGAATTAATGATCTTTTGGATTTGAGCAAGAGTTAAACTTGGTTAGAAAGCTTTTTGGTCCTAAGAGGTAAATGTGGATTTCGTTTCATGTGTATGATTCTCCATATGAGAATTTTTGCTAAAGTATATTATATTCATATATATATGTATATGTTATTTATGATTTCAATTTATTGAAACCCTTCTTAAATAGAATCTTTGAATATTGATAAGGACTTAATTATTTTCCTTGGACCAAGTTCATTAATAAGCTTTTGTTATGCATAATATGATATGTTATTCATATGTTGTGATCTCTTGATCATTTTTAATTACTGTTGAACCAATACATGATATGTATATCACGTAACATACATTATAGAACGCTTTTCCTAATGAGAGTTAATTCATTGGTCCAATGTACACAAAGGAAACCTGGCTGATAGGTGTAATACCTTAGTCAAAACCTAGAACCTGAACCACAAAGGGCAAACTTAAGCATTTTGACTTGACTTGAATGTTGTGATTTATTATATATTTATGCTTGAATTTGACATGTATGAATGTTATATGATGTGTTTGTATGAATAGAGGAGGTTTAAAGGCTGTTAGGAAGCAATCGGGTAAAATTGAGTTTTTAGTGAACTAGGGGCAAAATGGTCATTTCACACCCTTTGAGTTTTGAGTGAAAATTAACATTATATTTGATGGTAAAAGAGAATATTAGGACATGAAAATAGAGGTATAATAGTCATATGAATTATTCTTGGAAGATTAAAGTCGGTAGAAAATTATTCCTGGAAAAGTTAATCGGATAGGGATCCAATTTGAACTAGGGGTAGTATAGTCTTTTCCTAAGGTATATGGACTTATATGGTGTATGCAAGTGTATGATATCATTTTAAGTTAATTCCAATATTCTAAACACAATTATAACCTTAGAATCAAAGAAAAATCAAGAAAAGTTGATAAATCAAAGCTTGGAAGATTTCAAAGTACTATTGAAAAAGTAAGTGATTTTACCATTATTTTGGTTTAATTTTGATCTTTAGGTATTCTTTGATGTTAATTGGTAACAAATATGTGTTTAGCTTGAAAGAAAATCAAAAAGTTAGAAGGAAA
Source organism: Aleurites moluccanus (assembly GCA_948193065.1). Lineage (NCBI taxonomy): Eukaryota > Viridiplantae > Streptophyta > Magnoliopsida > Malpighiales > Euphorbiaceae > Aleurites > Aleurites moluccanus. Next base: position 22,213 of record CANXYC011858905.1, read on the forward strand.
TCCTAACTTGGCAAAG
>CANXYC011859279.1:0-20112 GCA_948193065.1 Aleurites moluccanus
TATATATATATATATATATATATATATATATATAAATTAAATATAAATAAAATATTAAAAAATAAAAAATATATATAATATATATAATTGAATCGAATTCAGGATGAATATTATCATTACTCAAATCTGTCACGGATTATAAAAAAAATTTCCCCTCCCCCATTTATTAAACGGGATAAATATTAGATGGGTTGGATATAATCGCCATCCTTAACAGTGAGATCTTTTTTTCCGCAGGTTGAATCTACAAATCACCAATACTTACTACATTATGTTTTGATTCTAGTTGGTCAAAATATGAGATTTGGTGAATTTTACATTGAAAATATGTGATTTTAATATGGGGTTTATATGAACTATAGGCTCTCCAATCCCTTAAATTAGCTTTTAGGTTCTCCTAAGGTTCATAATAATTGGTATCAGAGCAGACCTACGTGTATGGATAGCCCGAAATTCAGAAAGGATATCCTGCAGACCAATTTAAAATTACTGTAATCTAAAGAAAAAATAATCTGAGTTCTGATCAGTATTGATGAGAATACCTTATAAATCAGATTAAAATTATTGATAACATCGATAAAGAAATAATCTGAGTTTGGACCAGTATCGATAGGAGCACGCTATAAGCTATATTAAAATTACTGATAGTCTCGAGAAAAAAAAATCTGAATTCCAACCAATATTGATAGAAGTAAAAATCGTCTAGAATGTCAGTTGTTCAATCACAGAGTAATGTTATGATCTTAATTGTCTAAGATATAAGATTTAGTGAATCTCACATTAAAAATATAAATTTTTAATATGAAATTTATATAAATTTTAAATTTTCTAACTTTTTGAATTAGCTTTTGAAATATGATTCTCCTAAGATTCATAACACATTCATCTTAAGGTCTAGAGTTTTTATATATATATATTTAATATTACTTTGTAGATCTAGTAGTTCTATTTCTTAAGATTTAGATAAATCTTAATTTTACTAAATTTTTTGAGTTTATTATAATGATAAATTTTTTGAGTTTATTATAATGAAGATTTGTCCTTTTATAGGAAAAAAAGGAATCACCATGTGATTTTTTTTTTCATATAAATTTTATCTGATGTGGTCTTACATATATATTGTGTGCATGTCGGAAAGGAATAAAAAAAAAATTATTTATAGGTCAAATTTAATAGAAGAATAAAAATATAAAAATTATTATTTTTTTAAATTTTTTAAAAAATAGTAATTAATTATATTTTTTATAAAAATATATTTTTAATTAAATAAATTTTTATTAATCTTTCATATTTATAAAATACTAATTAATTAAAAATTTAAAATGATTAATTAAAAAATTAAATTAATTACATAGAGATATTATATGCACTTTTAAGTGAGTCCCATGTGTGCGTGAATATTGTATTGTGCTATTACACATGGGATTGCATGCATAACCTTAAGCACAAAACAAAACTCTTTTAATTAATATATAATGAGAACAAGACATCTTCTCTTTTTATGAATTAGGATTTAATTTTTAGAGTTATATTTTATTTTCAATTAAAAATTTATTGTTTGCCATCTAAATAGTATATTTTTAATTAGATAAAAAAAATTATATTTAATATATTGATTTGGTGAGTGAAAACTATCCATAATAATATTTTATTATTAAAAATGAAAAAAATAAAATAAAAACATTAATTTCCATATTGAATAATTTTAGCAAATTTCATGCATCAATTTTCACTTTAAAAATATAAAATAATTGAAAATATTTTTGGAAATAGTTTTAATTTTTAAAAAATAAAATAAATTTAGCAAAATAGATAACAAGTAAAACCTAATAATTTCCCCAAAAAAATCCAATAATTTTATTAATTTTTAAATAAATTATTCAGTTATTATAAAGTAATTAAAAAAAATGAATATTTTGGATTATATAAAAAATATATTTCTTTCATAAAACTTTTTCATAACAATTGGATTTAAATATATATTTGATTTGTTCTCCTTGTTGACCTAATTTGGAGTGCACTAATCAGGGAATGACAAGTGGATTATATAAATAAGTATTTCAGAAAATCCAAAACCTTGTATGGCAGTGGGAGCACGGCGCTGCTATAGAATGTTTTCCTTTATTTTTCGGTTGGGGATTTGGTACTAACCATTAATTAACTACTGCTATTACCCCCAACCTAACCATTTTTTTTTCACATCCATTCTTTAATTATAACGGTCATGTATAATATTATTTATTTTGTACACTGAAATATAAATTAATAATAAATATTTATTATTTAATTAATAAATTCATAATAAATTTTTTTTTTTAACATTAAAAATATATATCATATATAATATTGGAGCTGTTTAATAAATCAATTGATAAATTAGAATTTTATTATTAAATTAAAATTTTATTAAAATGATATTAATAAAAAAAAAAATTCAGATTGAAATTTATAAAAAAACTCAATTAAAATATTTTTTCATTTACTGTTATAAAAAATTCAATTTCAATTGAAATATTTTAAAATTATGTTTTAATATATTATCAAACACTAAAAAATTCGGATGATTTAAAAATTCGATACTTCATATATAATTTGAATTAAAAACTTTAAATTAAATTATCAAATACTTTTAATATCTAATTTGAATTCTCTATTTTTTATAATTTAAAAGTAAATTACTTATTAATTAATCAGAACTTATTAATTAATCAATTTAAATTTACTTTTGATTCATAAGGAGTTTGTTGATATTTTTATTGAGTATAATTCGATTTTTAGAATTAAATTTTAAATGAATTTTTTTAATTATTTATAAATTTCTTAAATTTGATACGATTAATTTATTTTTAACCGAATTAAAAAGATGAAATTAATATCATATATGAAAAGTAAATTGTGTTACTGCTAGGGAAAAACAAATATTTACGTATGGGATATGAAAAGTAAATAGTAAAATGAGATGATCATTTAGCTATTAATTATTCAACATTGAAAAAAAATCAATCCCATAATTATCGACCTAACACAGAAAATGTAAGAACAAAGACACGAGATGTACGGAGTTGCTAAAATACGCCACTGAGTGTATTACACCAAACCAAAGACCAAGAATTCACTTTTCTTTCTTTTTCTCACCGTCTCTCTTTTGTCCGTTTCTTTCTTTTCTTTCATTCTTTATTTAGTTTCGTTAATCATTTTCAACAGTTCAGTACCGACTTTATTTCTTTCTTTTTCGTTTATTTTCTCTCCTCTCTGTTTGTCTGTGTTAGTTAGTGGAGTTGGTAGAGAAAAAATATAAGAGAAGAAGAAGAAGAAGGATGTTAATGGTGTGAGTGAGTAGGAAAGAAAGAAAGAATGATGGAGTGGGAAAATAATAATCAAGAAAATCAAGAAAATCAAAATCAGAGAGGAGGGGAAAATAGAAATAATAATGGTGTTAATGGGAATGGAAATGGAAATGGGGGAATGTTGTATGTAAAAGTCATGACTGATGAGCAACTTGAAACTCTTAGGAAACAAATTGCTGTATATGCTACCATTTGTGAACGGCTTGTTGAGATGCATAAAACCCTCTCTGCACAGCAAGATCTTGCAGGTCTTTCTTTCTTTCTGCTATGAAAGTCAATTTTCTTTTACAAATTCATGTGTTTTCTCTGTTAGGAATTTAAGACTGATCAATTTTCTATGGCTCATTTATGGGTTTTTGTAGAAGGGCTTTCTGTCATTTTTTGTATATGATTAGGGTTTCATCTAATCTTTACTTTTCTGTTTATAATTGAAACTTTTATGTTTTCTCTTTGATTTGTTTGTTTCATTTATGGTACAATTGGGTTCAGTTAGACCTTAAAAACTGGCTGAGGTTCCTTATTCTTAGTCTATTTGCCTCCATTTGCGGGGATTTGTCATCAACTTAGTTAGAATTGACATCTGAGCTGCTGTTCAACTCAGATTTGGATTTTTATTTTGTTTGATTTGATTTCATCCCTTGTGATGGGAGTTGAGCTTCAGTTTCAATATTTAACTCTGAAATTCACTCACTTTAATTACATTGTGTGAAAGATCAGATTGTATTTTGTGGTTCATACAATTTTCTTACAAGTTCTGGTCTTATTTTGGTGAAAAGGTTCCAGCTTTATATTGGTAATTCTGATGCAGAAAGTTGAAATCCCAACATAGATTAGTCCATGATATTTTGCTAGTTAATTTAGTCGAAAAGATTAACACATGATTATGTCTCCATAATATATGCTAAACTTGCTGACTGAAAAAAGGTTGTTGCCCTTGCTACTGCAGGAGGCAGGCTGGGAAACCTGTATTGTGATCCATTAATGGCTTCTGGTGGACACAAAATTACTGCAAGACAGCGGTGGACTCCCACACCTGTACAGCTTCAAATTTTGGAGCGTATCTTTGATCAGGGGAATGGAACTCCTAGCAAGCAAAAGATTAAAGAGATAACCTCTGACCTTAGCCAGCATGGGCAGATTTCTGAAACAAATGTGTATAATTGGTTCCAAAATAGGCGTGCGCGATCAAAAAGAAAACAATTGGTTGCCTCATCTAATAATGCTGAATCAGAAGTGGAAACAGAAGTTGACTCGCTGAATGAAAAGAAAACAAAGCCAGAAATATTTCACTCTCAACAAAACCCTCCAAGGGCTGAAGATCTATGCTTTCAGAGCCCTGAGATAAGCTCTGAACTACATTTCTTGGGTGTGTTACCAAATCAAAGTATGTAGATTTTAATTTGTTTCTTTTATTGACCATCCTTGCAACCTAGAGACCTTACATTTTAATTTTATAGCACAGTATAGAGCAGAAATGGTAATGGAGACAGATCAAACAATAAACAAAACTGTAACAAATAAAATTAGGAAAGTTAGCAGTTTCAGAACACTCCCAATTCCCAGTGAAAGAATATTATAGTTGCCTCACGATTAAATTAGGACACACCCACATTATACACAATGTGTTATTATCTAAATTTCCATTTCATCTATATATGACAACTTAAGGCCAGTTTAGTTGGATGTTCTGCAATATTATTCTGCTTTTATAGCTTATCTTTCTGCTGTAAACCATGGATAATGTGTCACCATGTGCTGCTTCGGTCCTGCAGGGCCTTTCTCTTACTGTTTTAGCATCCTTTACATATTGGAACTGCTTGTTATGTGTGTATGCCTTTTCATGAATGTTCGAGGATTAATCATCAATGCAGTAGTTATATGTATTTTCATAATTAGACTAAGTTTGATTAATTATGTATTTTTATTTGTAGAAATGCAGAGAGATTCTATGAGTTTCTCACTTTCTAAACATTACTGCTTTGAGCACTTGTTGCTTCCTCTTTGTGTGGGTGCGAATATGGTAACTAAGAAATCGGAATAAATGCTCTTGCTTATTGCCAAATTCATGCAGGAGATGACCATTTAACTGGAAAGATGGGAGTGTCAGGAAGCTACAATATTTATGATCAGGGAGATGACTATGGCATGGGAGGATGACACCCAATTTCTACCTGCTGATCCTAATTTGTCTGAAAACTCATTTCTTGACTAGAAATCATATGCATGGTTTTGTAAGAGGGAAGGTTGTTCTCTTAACAAGGAGAACAAAAGACAATTCACTCGCTTGATGAGATTATACCATGCCTAATGTGTAGCAGAGTTGGTTATAGTTTTGATGATGGTTGTGAGTAGGAGAATGGACAGTCCTGTACTCCATTATAATCTTCTTATTTGGTTTGTGGTTAATAGATTTACGTTCAGAATGTTTGTTTACTTGTTAGTGGAAGCAACACAAATTTGCTTGGTAAAATGTAAAGGTTAAACTCCAAAAAGACTTGTCTTGATTTACATTAGTCCCAAAGTTTCTGTAAAAATAAAAGATTTGAGGAATTAGAATATTTTATTTATAATATAATAATTTAAGAATTAAATTGCAATTAAAATTTAAAATTTAAGAATTAAAGTATAATTAAGATCTAAAGTAGTGTAAATAGAGTAAAGAAAATTAAAATCTTCAACATTAGTTTTAAATTGTTTCACAAAGCTTATTTAAAAATTTTAATTAAATTAAAAATCAATTAAAATTTATATTGAATATAATATTATACTATTTATATTGTTTAACACTTAAAATTCAGTTTTATCAAATATGGCCTAAATTTAGGACCCAAAATTATGACCTAAATCTGTATGTTAACAAGCAGATTAGTAGATTGGTTGTTCTTAAAATTTGTTTAATTAATTATTAAGAAATAACTAATTAAAATATAAAGATACAACATGTCCATCGGCTTTCTTTCTTTTTTTTTTTTTTTTTTTTTTCTTTTTTTTTTTTTTTAAATTATGTTGGATTATTTTAATATATACTTTATTTAAAAATTTTGGGAAGTGTGTGAGAATTCCTATTTTATTGAACTTTTTTTTAATTTTTTTTTTTAGTCAGTCTTTTGGTCTCATGAAAAAATTTCATATTTTAATCTGCTTTATAATTATTTATATTCAATCAATAAAATAAATTATAAATAGCAAAATAATTATAATAAAAATTTAAACTTACATAAAATTTATTTACATGTAAAATTTTAAAATCTAATGTTATTAATGTTTTAATTGCTTATTAATATTTTCAAATTTTCAATTAAGATTAAAAAAATTTAGTAATAAACACTATTTGCAACATCACCTTTTGTTTTAAAAAAAGGGTAATTTTTTTTTTTTAAAGTAAAGTTAAATAGGAATATAACTTCACATACTTCTTATTTATATTTTTGCCTTTATCTTTAATTTCAACTAATTAAAGAGAGTAATTATATTAATAAAAAATATCTATCAATATATAAAAAAAAAATAAAAAAATTACCCAATATAGAAGAATAAACACGTATAATAATAATAATACTAAAAATAAAAAGATAGTTGATTGATGTATTTTTTTAATCTATAATAAAAAATAACAAAGACAAATGACAACAACGTAAGAAAAATTTAATTAAATTTGTAGGTTTTCATACTTCTCTTAAATGAAAAGTTTTTAATTAATTTTTATTAATGTTTATACCATTAATTTAATATTTTATTATTTTTATGAAACTTCAAGTTTATTACTGATAATAAATTATGAATTATTATCTGCACAAAAAATAATAAATTCATTGGAATGCATATAAATTTAATACATTATATATAAATATAAAAATAAGTTATTAACATGTAAAAATTAAAAAATTAAAAAATTAAAAACTAATAAAAAATTAACTTGAAGAAATTAATTTATATAAATAAATATATAAATATAAAATTAAGTCATTAATGTGTAAAAATGAAGAAAATTGAATAAAACTCATAAAAAATCATAAAAAATTAAAAATTAAATTAAAATTAATAAAAAATTCACAAAAACATATCACATCAAATATAATGGATTAATCTTTTGAACGAATAGGAGAAATTGATATTATGAAACGAAAAATATGAGAAATATAAAGACACCATAAATAATTAAATATATATTTATAGTAAAATTATTTATCACAATTATTATTAAAATATGAAAATATGAATTATCACCTGCATAAAAAAAGTAAAAAACAATATCATTGGAATGAACATAAATTTAATATATCATATATAAAAATAAAAATAAGTTATTAACATATAAAAATAAAGAAAATTGAAATAAAAATAATAAAATAATAAACTTGAAGAATTAATATATATATATATATATATATATATATATATATATATATATATATATATATATATATATATATATATATAAATTAATAAGCGATTAATATGTAAAAATGAAAAAAATAAAACTAAAATTAATAAAAATATAAAGAATATATTATATCGAATAAAATAAATTATTCTTTTAAACAACGATGTGAGAGGTTGAAATTATTAAAAGAATATGAATATAAGAAAAATTATAATCTTATAAATATATATTTATAGTGAAATTATTTATTATAATTATTATTGAAATATAAATAATTAGAGTTACAACTTCTATTTTATTAGAAATTTTCTTAATTTTTTAATAGAATTGTGTTAAAATATAAATTAGAATATAATTAGAATTGCAACTTCTAGTTGTATTATGATTTTTCTTAGCTTTTTTTACTTTAACTTTGTCTATGATTATGATACAAAATATAAAACCAATTAATTTAAAAATACGAGAATCAATTTTTTTTATCTTTTATATTAAAAATCATGTTCTTAATGGAAAATTCAAAAATTTTACCTTTTAATATTAAGGGATTTTTATATCCATAAAATTTCAAGTTTGTTAATAACAGTAAACTGTGAATTATCATTTGCCAAAAAAATAAAAATAAATAAATATCATTGGATTGCATATAAATTTAATGTACTATAAAAATAAAATAAAAATTAACAAACATACCATAAAATTAATAAAACCAGAAAAATATATCAAGTTAAAAATGAGAGATATAGATTATATATGCCCTAATTGTTAGGAAAAAAATAACAATTAATAATTAGAGAATGAATTTTATGGAGTTTGAGATGTGATTTAATCACTGTTATAAAGGGTTTAATTCTCCCAAGATACAACAAGCTCTTCTGATTTATTCAGATGCAAGAACAATAAAATAAAAATAAAGAAGAGAACTCAACAGATATAAGAAGCAAAAAATAGTACTGTTTTATTTTTTAATCTCTATATTTTCTTTTCTTATAAAGTATCAGTTTATTAATACACAACAATTATAAAGTTACAGTATAACGTTATAATTAATTTTAGCAGATTTGGTGTAACATAAAAATAGAATTTTAGTTTAGTTATTGTCAAATCTGTACAAGATAAGATAAAACACATGTTATATATCTTTATTGATAATAATGAAAACTAACCAAAACAAAACCCAATATTTCCTTTTAGAAATAAAACTCATACAACAATCCCCACATGTTTCTAAAAGGTTTTAAGAAATTAAAATAATTTTAACTGATGAGTTATACATGAGTGTAAATGTATGAATATGGTGTTTTTGGACTATGAACCAGACCTAGAAAAAATAAGAATAACATACAAGATTAATTGGTGAGCCTTTAGCTTCTATGAACCAAAAAACCTTTATTGTAAATTAGAGTCTTATTAATTATATTACACCCATTAATTTGTTGTTCAACGTTATTTTGTGCCAATAAGCCATATGCACACTTGGTGATTTATAAATATTTTAGAGATTACGCCACTATCTCATAGGAGTTATCCCCATTCCACACTTTTATAGGTGATTTCATTAAATATATTCTACAATCAAATATACCACCCATAAAGAATATGAAATTTACTAAGAACTTTTAGCTCATCTTTTCATTTATTGTAATGCAATATTACTCGTATCATAGAAAAGGACAAAATTTATTGTACTAGCAGAAATAACAAATGACTTATTATTACCCATATGAACCTTATTCATTGAATCTTCAATCACAAAGATTGAGTTACTATCACTGTTAATATCTTAAGTTGGCTTAAGTCCCATTTCCCTCGATGTTTCATTAATTAACTTTTTTCTCAAAAGATTAATCAGATGATCGGTCAAATTCACCTTTGACTTCACATAATCAATGAATATAATTTCATCTTTCAATAGTTATTTAATTACATCATATTTCAGATAAATATATATGTTCTTTTTCACACCCCAAAATCACTGGTGTGATTATCATAGGGTAAGGGTAGGCATAAGGCCACCATAAACTCATAGAACACAATATAACATAGATTTCATACACACCATATCTAAATATATATATCATCATGCATAGTTATTCTTATGAATTATATAGTCATAATCATCATATCATTTTGTTTCCTCTTGTTCCTTACTGATCAAAGGCACATTTAATATCAATATGGAACAAGGGAAACACTATAAGGAATGCCACCAAGGCAACAAAAGAATAACATCATCTGTATCTAATTACGGAGCTCTAGAGTATACTCCTCAAACAACATAAATATATAATTACAATGATGATTATCAAAAATTACATAGAGTCTTCTTGTGGAGAATAAATCAAGAAGTTGTCTTTTAAATTAGCTCTTTCTCGAGCTACACTATCACCTGAAATCCATAAAATATGAGTGAGCTTTCAACTCAGTAAGATATAAACGTGCAATACTTTAAATTAAGCCAAAAATCAAGAATATACATACACATATACTTATACTTGGGCATGAAAGAATTATAAGAAGAAGAATCTATAAACTTGTACTTGAAAGAACATGAGTGCTTACAACAGAATAATACTATTAAATCATATCATGTGATAGATCTGATATTATGAAAACACATCGATAACCTTGCTACCTTATCATGACACATATGCTTAGACGAGCATATACTTAGAGCTCATTGCCCCCTCTAGGTGGAACACTAATAAAAATCCTATTAGCTGGATTCTCATTATGCACATTGGACCAATGAATTACTTTCATTAGGAAAAGTGTTATATACATATTCATGGTTTCGTAAAGCTTGAAATTCTCAAAAAACATATTGGTCACAGGACCATCAAATATATAGACATATATATATAGTTCATTTGCACAACTAAGTTTCATTATGAACTTGGTCCAAAGAGAAATAACCAAGTCATTTTCCAACATACAAGTGACTACTTATAGAAAGCAACAAATAATCTATTGAATAGACTATAAAATATGTATTTCATATCATGGAGAACATATATGGAGATTTAACAATATATCTCATAAGGAGCAATATGCATATACATTGTTCATACTTACCTTAAAGCAATTATTCTTGTTAATCATCTCAAACACTTGAGCAAGAAGCAGTCCTTCCTATTCTCTTGAATTCTCCTCTTCTATACCAAAATTCTCAAATATCCAAAATTAGGATTTTGCCCAAACATGCTCACGGAGTTAAAAGGTTTCTCACACCCTTGAAGAATGCTTCACTTCCGTGAAAACATGCTTCATGCCCATGAAAAGTCTGCTAAGTGGGAATCTCTCATGTTTCTCCATTCTAACTTGTCCAAAACTCAAACAACTCAACTAAACCATGTATAACACTTCAAACTTAAGCATAATTCGTCATGTATCATCATAAATCCATTCTAAGAGTAATATATACTCAAAATACATTCTTAGAGCATCTATTATGCACATATACACATGAAATCATCTAACATGCATCAAACAAAAATAAGTAAATCTAATGTACACATTCTCAACCATGCAACCCAAACACCAGGTATTGCATGTTCTTACCATTGAAGATTTTATTTTTTACAATAACAATTGCTACTTAGCAATTACAATACATAGTGTTGGTTTTAAACCCAATAAAATACTTGCCAAAAGGTTTCTCAACCACTTAGCCTTATTGTCATCTAATTCTAAAGTAATAAAGTATAACTCCATAATAAATTTAGCAATAATAGTTTATTTAGCTGACTTTTAGATAATTGCACCCCTACCAAAGTAAATACATAAACCACTAGTGGATTTTATCTCATCTAAATCTGAGATCTAGTTAGCATCACTGTACCCTTCTAATATACCGGAAATCCGCAATAAAGAATACCATAGTTCATGATGCCTCTCAAATATTTCATTAGTCTGACTAATGCAGCTCAATGATCACGATTATGATTGTGTGTATATATGCTCGATCTACACAAAGTGTAAGCGATGGCAGGCCAAGAGAAGTTCATTAAATGCAACAGACTCCCAATGATATGTGCATACTCAGATTGAGCAACAAGCTTACCTTAATTTTTCTTTAATTGAGTGTTAGCATCATAAGGGGTACTCACTGGTGTAACATTAAAATGTCCAAACTTCTTAAGAAGTTTCTCTATATAATGTTCTTGAGATAACATTATGATATCATCATTTCTTATGATTTTAATACCCAATATAACACTTGCTTCACCCATATCTTTCATATCAAATTTAGAAGCAATAAACTCTTTAGTTTTATGTATTATATCAAGACTAGTACCAAATATGAGCATGTTATCCATATACAAACAAATAATTATACACTCACTATCAATAAGTTTTGTATAAACATATCTATCTACTTCAACTAAAGTAAAACCATCACATATCAAAACTTGATAAAGTTTCTCATACCATTGCTTAAGAGCTTATTTTAAGCCATATAAAGATTTAAGCAATATATAAATTTTATTTTCTTGTCCATAAATAACACAACCTTCTGGTTGTACCATGTAAATATCTTCTTCTAAATCACCCTTTAGAAAAGTAGTTTTAACATTCAATTGGTGAATAAAAAGCTTATGGATTAAAGCCAGAGTAATTAAAATTCGAATTGATGAAATTTTAGTCACAGGGGCAAAAATGTCAAAATAATTAATATTTTATTTTTGAGTAAAACTTTTTGCAACCAATCTAGCCTTATATTTTTAAATAGATCCATAGTATTATATTTTCTTTTAAAAATCTATTTTCAACCAATTGGTTTAGCACCAGGTAGTTAATTAACCAAAATCCAAGTTTTATTTTATCTAATAGAATCGATTTCAGTTTTAATAACTTCTTTCCAAAATAAAGAGTCAAAAGAAGAAACAATAACAGAAAAAATCAAAGGGTCATTTTTAACAAGGTAAGTAAAAAATTTATTTCCAAATGAAGTTTCTTTTTTTTGTCTTTTACTTCTTCTTAACTCATCAAAAGAGTTATAAAAAACATTTTCAGCAGGTGCATGAGAAATAATCTCGGATTTAAAAGGAAAGACATATTCAAAGAATTCAACATTCTTTGTCTCAACAGTTGTACTAATATCAAGCAAAGCACTTCTCAAAACAAGAAATTTGTATGCAGCATTTTGATTGGCATAACCAATGAATATGCAATCATATGTCTTAGAACCAATTTTTCTTTTCTTAGGGTTAGGCAACATAATTTTAGTAAGATACCCCGCATTTTCAAATATTCTAGATTAGACTAATAGCCATTTCACAATTCATATGATGTCTTATTAGTTTTCTTATATGGTATTCTATTTTGTAAATGACATGCAGATAAAATAGCTTCACTTTAAAGATTATTAGGTGCAAAAGAACTAAAAAGCTTAGCATTCATCATTGCTTTTAAAGTTTTGTTTTTTCTTTCAACTACGCCATTTAATTTAGGTGAATAAGGAGGAGTAATTTCATGAATTATTCCTTCATTTTCACAAAAATCATTAAACAAAATATATTCACCATTTATATCTAATCTAATCCCTTTAATCTTTTTATTTAATTAATTTTCAACTTTAGCTTTATATTAAAGAAACATATCAAAAGCCTTATCTTTATTTCTAAGGAAATATACCTTAATATATCTAGAAAAATATTCACATAATATTTCTTACCACCTCTAGTCATATTTTGCTTCCTAAATCAATATGAATTAAACTTTTGTTGCCCACATTTGTGGACAAAGACATGTTCTTTAATTCCAGGTTTGATTCTTAGTTAATCTGGAACCTTAAAAATAAAGATGCAATGTTGGGTGAGGTTCCTTGACATCTTCTATTTGTTATTGGTTGTTGGCTTCTTTGCAATTGGTATAACAATCATTTATTTGAAGTTGACTTTCATATGGCAAGAGATCCACCTAGTTGTATCATCAGTATTGCTCAAAAAATTTTCAAAGTCCAGAATTTCAACTCCTCTCAGCAAAATTGCATTATTAACAAGGTTCTTTAACTTATTGTTGGAAAACTCTCCTCCGGAAGGCTGGACAAAGCTTAATTCAAATGGTTCTTTTATGGGTAGTTTGAGTCTGGCTTCTGCTGGAATTACACAGCTGTATGGGTAGGGTTTATGTCAAAATAAAGAATATTTTTATCATGATTTTAATGAATTTTTATTTATAATTTTTGGATTTAAAATAAAAATATTATGAATTTTCTTTGAAAAAAAAAGAGAGAGAATATTTTTACCATGATTTTAATGAATTTTTATTTATAATTTTTGGATTTAAAATAAAAATTTATGAATTTTCTTTGAAAAAAAAGAATGTAAATTGGTTGGGGCTCGAACTTGTAACCCCAAGTTGAATATAAGTGTTATATACACTATGACCAACTCAATTCTTTTGATTCCTTTCTTATTTATTATTATAAAAAAAAATACATTTGTCGTGATTCAAACCCCGGTTAGGGGTTAATTACGCATAGCATTTAACTATAAGGTTACTTTAGATTTTTTGTCAACTTAATTAAGTGATTTATATTTATATTATACTATATTATTTTAAAAAGAAAGAAAAAGGGTCAGAAATAAATGCCAACCAATCCATTGTTGCTGAATAGGTCGGGCATCAGACAAAAAATGAAGAGAAGGAGAAAGAGACAAAGAGAACTTATTGGAGGAGCGTCATCCAGTCACCCACTGTCACGTCCCAAAAATGGAACATGATGGTCCTAGGTGTGGAACTCCCTACACAACCAACCACCAATTCTCATATGTCATTCTCATCTCAACTCCAACATATATTTTCATAATTCAATCCATCATCAAATATTTAATTATAGAATCCATAATATGCTAATTAATTAATTTATATTATTTATCTTCTTATCATACATAATAATTATTAACTAGTCTAGTTAACTATGAAACTTCTAATATACAACAAAGAATTATGTTTAAAGACATTTACATAGTAAGGGAATCCGGTTCCCTTGAAAAAGAATGAAACCTCAAAACCGTTACTATTTACATCTGCCCTGAAAAATGACAAATTACTAAAGGGATGAGTTTTACAACTCAGTGAGTTATAAATATATAATTATGCAATAAGGTTAGGTAAAAACAGGATAATCTACTAAATATTTATATCAAAGATACTGGTAACAAATGAACAAACAATGGAATTAAAGTTACATAATCAAAAAATAGGTATTATGGAAAAATAAAACATAATAGATTTAGGGCCTCGTACTTGGATAAATATCATTAGCTACATTTTTAGTAGTTTAAACTCGTGAAATGATATAAGACTGATCAAACCTAATGGCTAGGATCAAATCCTTCTTGATTAGGGTTAAAAATTAATTCAATGTGTACATTGCCGATAATATTTACCTACTACCCTATCGGAAAGTAGTTTTGTCATGTTATTAGGTATAATACATAATAAGGATCAAAACATTATTTCTCATATAAGGCGACAATGACTTATGAAAAATCATAACAAATCAATTAAGTTTTCAATGAACAATTTAAGTCTCATTATAGGTTAACAACATCAATTCCAAATCATGAAATATGAATTTTCATATGAGATGGAAACAAAGGTCATGGATCAAGTTTAGTTTAGGTTTCTTTAGATCTCATATGTCAAATGATACTAATGTTTAAGTCAAACACTTGGTGGATTATATTATGGTTTCATTGAGACATTTCATCAAATATCTTGTGGGCATAAACTAAACAAGTATAGGGTTTTTGGGCAAAGTTCTTTAAGTCCATATGATCAATCAACAAGTACACAACACAATCAAGGTATTAAATTATCAAGTTTGTTCAAGTAACACTTGAAATAAGGAAAATATAAGCAATTGATCAACAAAAATTCAAGGAAAAAAAGGAAATGGCCATTCGGCCAACATGGGATTTTAGGAGGGGAGGCTTTTTAATTTCATACAAGGCTTCAAATGGGCATAATAATATATTTATAATTCACCTCAATGCTTAGTTTGGTCAAAAATTTCCTTAAAGCATCAAAATTCACCTTAGACCAATTTGTCTTTCACCACTTTCAATTTCTTTTGATTCTACAATATTCAATTCATATGATTTAGGCTTAATTTAGCATAAAAATACATAATTTAGGTTTATTTAGAATTAAACCCAACTTTTTGAATTTTTGAATTTTAACATAAATCTTAACCTAGTGAATTTTCTATTTACAACTTAACACATGCTTCTATTTGCTTAATTAAATATTTATATTCATCATTCTAATCATTTTTAGTGAAATAGAAACAAGTGTCGATTAATTATCTTTAATTCTTCAATTTCCTAACTTGACTCTTCCTTGAAACCTTTGATTTTCCTTGAATTCTTTGGTGAGAATTCATTTGATTATTAGATATTTTAGTTTGATTTAGGGTGTA
Source organism: Aleurites moluccanus (assembly GCA_948193065.1). Lineage (NCBI taxonomy): Eukaryota > Viridiplantae > Streptophyta > Magnoliopsida > Malpighiales > Euphorbiaceae > Aleurites > Aleurites moluccanus. The sequence continues at coordinate 16,160 of CANXYC011859279.1, forward strand.
AAATTACTTAGGTTTTAGATTGGATGAAATTTGGTAGAGAAATTTTTTGTTGGAAGAAAGAAAAATGGAGGAGGAAGTGTCGGCTACAAGGAGGAAGGAAGGAGATATTTTTAGGCCAAAAATAAAATTATCTAGAATTATTTGGATATTTTTGAATTTTTTATTTTTATAATTTAGCCCATCAATTTTTTTTTATTTTCAAATTGACCCCAAAACTTTTAATATTTATACTTTGACCCAAAACTCATTTTAGGTACTACTAGTTTTCATAATTTATTTTTCATGTAAATTTTAGGTCTCATAATTATTTTAGTGAAATTTTATGTTTAATTATGTAATTCGTGTTCGCTTTCCCATGTACACTCTTCAATCAAATGATTCTTCCATTGAATTTTAATCATCGGTATCGTCTTATTTCGAAGTTGTCTAACTTGTTGATTCACTATTTTGATTGGTATTTCTTCATAAGTTAGCTCTTCATCTACTTCGATGGCTTGCGGTTGAAGCACATGTGATGGATCCGAACATATTTGCAAAGCATAGATATATGAAAAACTATATGCACATGACTGACTTGTGGTGAAAGTGTCAGCCGATAAGAAACATTGCCAACTCTATCAAAAATCTCAAATGGTTTGATGTAACATAGTGATAACTTCCCTTTCTTACCAAATCGCAGTACATCCTAGAAATTATTACAGGGAATGAATATGATAATATAATAGAGTTCTATGGGTGTTGGTTGTTTAGTCAGTTCTCACATCCTAAAACCATTATATTTCAAATTTTGAAACGTAATAATTAGATAGCCTAACTAAGATAAAAAATAATAATAAAAAAAAACCATTGGCATTTTGTTAAATGAAGTATTCTTGTAACCACAAGTGAATTTTTTCCAATGTTATATACCATAATTGCTTTTATATCAAACAAAAGGGCTAGAATGAGGAAGGCCCAGCAGCTGTCATGGGATAGTTTGCAACAGAATATAATGACGTCATTTTCACCACATTCTACTCCCACATGTATCCATGTTCCCAGACAATTGTCTGGGGAAGATTTGCTTCAATTTTTACCTGAAAAGTGAGTAACCAATTACGAAAAGCTTTATGAAAATATTCAACCAATTCAATCCTCCAAACTTGTCTTTATTTATAGATAGGACAAGACTGTTGAGATAGTCTTTGATTAAAAGCAATCATCAATTCCAATCCTAACTCCATCTTTATTTCCTACCCATTTATGTTTACTTCTTATCCTTAGAAAGATCATGTACCAATTAAAACTTTTGAAAATGGTGGACACTTAATTTATGTCTTTAAAGAAAAATTCATTATTTTTGGGATAATTATGACTGTGATAATGGTTATTTTTTCAGTTTAGAGGAAAGAGATCCCTATAAGAAGAGTAAGAAGAAATCACAAAAACCTATAAGATGTTCTGAATTTATATTACCAAAGAGGTTTGAAGACGGAGATCCCTTTGTTTCTACATTGAGTCAACCTTTAGGGAAATATGATTATCAGATATCTTATATTCCTCCAACAGCTATAAGTTGAATGGTCCTTTGATACCTTCATCAGAGGATGATTGGCCATAAAAATTGAGTAGCCTACTAAATTTTTTGAATAAGCTTTTGAGATTGACAAGAACAATTAGGATAATTTTTTATAAAATATCATTTCTTACCACATAAATAATATTTATCAGATTTCTTTTCTTTATATCTTTTTTTTTATAGAACTTATGTCGGCTAGATGATTTTCTTGAAGATTTTTTTTTTTTACTTTCACCTTGAAGCCCCCCTTGAAACGAAATTTAATGGACCTTATTACATTAAAAGCCCAAATATCAATCCACTATGCTCTGCCCTTTTTTATTTTTTTATTAACCCTTTTTCGTAACAAAAAAAAAAAAAAGATCCTTGCAACTTTAAAAAATTTCCTAGTTAAGCTTTTATATTTATATATTTATTAATTCATGTATATCCCTATAAAAAAAATCAATGTTACAAATTTTCGTTCTCCTACATTAAAATCCTATTTCTGCCATGCTCCTACTCAAGAGTCTCCATCTAATATGCTATTTGAATCTCTTTCCCTTAACGAGGGAGGGACAACTTAAATTAGAGTAATTAACTTGGTAATTGTTTACCAGAACGCTAGTCTCATTTGATATAAAATCAGGATAATATGTAAACATATTACCGAAATACACCATAAATATTATATTGATATTTTAAATTTTTAAATATGTAAATATGATTTTAAAGTTATAAAATCAGAGCAACACACTCCATTTTTCGTTATCACTCTCTTCGTTACATCTCTCTATTTTATTTTATTTTTTATAAATATATTTAAATTCTTTAAAATTTTATAAAACATTCATTTTAAATTTAAAAATTATAAATAAAAAATTAATAAAATTCTTATAAAATATACTTATTTTTGATATGTTAAAAATTAAAACACAATTTATTTTTAATTTGGCATAAATTATTTAAATATAAATTTAATTTTTAAAAATTATTATTTAGTTATCAAATTTTATAATTTTATCAAATGTAAATTCTAATTTAACTAATTTCATAAAATAATTTTTTATAAAATAAAATTTCTCTATAATTTTATCAAATGTAAATTCTAATTTAACTAATTTCATAAAATAATTTTTTATAAAATAAAATCTCTTTCTAAAAAATTACATATAATTTTATCAAATATAAATTTTAATTTAACTAATTTCATAAAATAATAAAATCTCTCTCTCTCGATATATATATATAATTAATTATATTATTTTACTCACTTATTAACACTTTAATTATTCTTAAAATGGTTATTATATATTTTCTTCAAATAATTTTTATTTAAAATAATTAAAAAATTTCACTATTTATATTATTAAAATAAATAATTAAATATAATTTATATTAAGATTTATATAAACTCATTTTAAGTTAAATTTTGTGCTTTTATGTTTATTCAAAAGGTGTTTGAGTATAAATGGCGTTTTGAAAATAAAATTTTAAAAATATCTGTTTTAAAAAAAATTAATATATATAATTTAAATTTATTTATTTATTTTTAAATTTTAAAACGACGTTTTAAATTAATTAGCCAAATACTAAAAAAATCATTTAGTATTTGAAAAAGGTAAATTTTTTTTTTCTAGTATTGGAGAAAGAAGAATCTTGACCAAGAAAATATAAATATATCACTAAATAATATTACTAAATTATGTAAATTATGTCTCGCTGTGCTTCTTGAAGAAATTTTAAAATTAAGGCTGCACAGCTTGCTTTCAATTCACCTTTTCACCATCAAATGAAATGAAATGTGATAACCTGTCATTCTCTCTTTGAAACGAGAAAATTCTGGTTATTTTGGCAATTAAAACAATTTTAACTACCCGCATTTTATGGTATTTCTAGTCTCAATAATTTTCTACGAAGTATCACTGAACTGAACTCAATCGCTTACTTTTTCTACTTGAAATCCATCCCATAGAGGTACACTAATATTAAATTAGAAATTGATTCCTAGTAAAAATAAATTGAGTGACTTCGCAAACCAATTTGTTCACTTCCCATTAGGTAAATCAATAATTCAACTATTCAAATCCCACTCAAAGATAAGACATTTCACATTTCCATTTTTTATAGAAACTTTCGTACCAGAAATAATACTCCACTTGTATCTTCAATTATAGTCCCTCTAGGATGTAACCTCACATCAGATAGTGTGGAATACATATCGTTCTCATGACCAGAAATTGATGTCACAATGCATTCATTTTTGCTTTGACCCAAAAAAAAAAAAGGGGGGGGGGGGGGGGGGTGTGAAAAAAAAAAAAAAAAAAAAAAAAATATTTTTTATTAAAAATATAATTAATAATTTTTAAAAAAAAAAAAAAAAGTAAAAAAAGAAAAAAAAAAAAAAAAAAAATAA
>CANXYC011859373.1:0-10204 GCA_948193065.1 Aleurites moluccanus
ATACAAAATTAATTTTTTTATTGCATTTATTAAATATTTATATTATTATTTAACAAATACATTACTAATTAATTTATGCATAAATTTTATATTTATTTTATCAGTCACTAAAGCGATCAAATTATAATAATGGCATATATAAATAAATAAAATGTTAATTATCCTTAATATTTAATGAAATGTCTATAAGTAAGATAAATGAATAAATTGATATTTATTATTTTGTAGTCTTATATTCACCCAAGATGAGTTGATTATTCCATGAAAGAGTGAATATAATGTAAGTAAATTAAATTTTTTATCAAATATATTTATATATCCAAAAATAACATATGTATTTAATTGAAAATATTTTACTCATAATTGATTGTCATTGATATTTAAATTATGGTAGTTATTACAATATCCACCTAACGAGAAACTATGGTATACTTTTAATGGTTTGTTTTTTTATCCATAAGTAATATTGTATATAATGTGAGCATTTATGTATAATTTTATAATTGTTTGTCTTCATTTGCAAGTTTTATTTGTTACTATTTTCAAGGATTTAAGTTTTTTCTGAATGGAGTGAATAAGTTAATTTTCACTTGGGTTTTCTGGAATTTGACTTAGCAATATTATAGAGAGAAAGAGAAGTCATACCATAAACATGAAATTTGTCACGACCCATTTTCGGATCGCGACGGTCCTAGAATGCAGGAGATGTCAATGGCGACCAGTACCCGTAAAATCCAGTATCACATGCAAAATCTATCACCATTAATTAATTATTCATTTTACTTAATTACCATTTATTCTGTCATTCTGTAATTCATTCTGTAATTTAGTGCAGTTGATTGTAACAATCATTATAACATGTCATATGATCATCATATACCTTAAAATATCATCACATACATATACATGTTTATACCCTAACTAACCCATATATACCCCATGGAGCAGCTAGATTATGAACATCAAAAATACAGAATTCAAAATAATTACATAGATCAACAGTATGCAGAAATCCACTGAATGTCTGAAGATGGGATTTTGCAGTCTACTATTCCCCTGAAATGGGTAAACAAAGCAAATAGTGAGTATATAAGATACTCAGTGAATCTATATGCATCGCCAATAAATATAATGGTTAACAAATGGAACAATGATGTCAATAGCTCATTGTGAACAATTTACAGAATCAGTAACAGAAGGTGACAAAATAGTCAATAAGTATATCATAGGCTCAGTATAATATGGAAAGACAGATAAAGGGATGGACTATATGAAATCATATAGTCTCCAGTAGTATCAGTATGGACTATATGCGAACATACAGTCTCTAGTAACATCCATATCAGTAAGCATAAGACTAATAAGGTCTTATGGCCAGGACCATAACCCTTCCCAGTTAGGGTATCAGTAATACAATGTGTACATCGCCGATAGTATATTTCCACTACCCTGTCAGAGCGATAACTCTGCCAAGCCATATTAAAATTAATATAAGAGTAAACATATCAATAGACACTACTATGCAACAATAGTATCCTCAAAATCAATAAGCTCAATATCAATCAAATCATTTAGCAATAGAATCAATGGCATTGCAATATACGATATACAATTAATGATAATCGGTATGATAAACAACAAAGATATGGAACAAAGATTGGCTCGACAAAGAAAATCGGTAGGCCAATTGGCATGCCAATATCACTGGCGACGATAACATTCAAATGGTAGGCCTATGGAAGACAAAACAATAGGCCAAAGGCAAAAATAACTAGGCAATTCATCAAACACATGGTGGGCACAAAGGGGCAAGCCATTAGGTTAGGGTTTGGTGCAAACTTGGCATGCCCAATTCAACTAACAACAAGTTCACATTGTCAACAACACAATAGGCATCAATTATACAATATTAAATAACATTAAAGGCATTAAATTGGTTAAGGAATTCAAAGGAAAAACAAGCAAAATGAAAGGAAGTGAATAGTAACAAGGGTTCGACCAAAATGAAGTTTTTCCATATAGTTTCCAAATCAATTTCCAATGCTTAGGACATGTCAAATGATGCATATAGAACTCACCTAAGGCTTCCAATTGCCTTGAAAAATTAATTTCCACTAAAAATCTTCAAAGAAGGTAACATGCACAACTTATGCAATTCTTGTTTTCTACACCAAAACAACCATCAATTAGTTATCTAATGGCCTCCAATTAATATATTCTACGATCAATTAACATAACCTAACACTAATTCATCAAACTCAATCATACAACTTCAATTAGGTTTAGCAAATTAGGGTTTTCTATCCAATTGCATCAATTGATGCAATCTAACCTAAAACCCATTCAATTCAATGTCTAAATCATCTAAATGAGCCATAAAAACAAACAAAATAATTGGTTACCTCAAATGGATGAAGGAGCCGAAATTCTTAAGGAGTTATTTCTTGAATTCCTTTGATTTTCCAAGTAAATTAATGGTGGGGAATGGAAGAACAAGGCTGATTTGTAAGTTTTCTATGAATTTTTCTTAAGGAATTTGGTTGAAAATGAAGAAATGGAATGGAAGAAGCAAGGAGAATGGTTCGGCTGATAGGTAGAAAGAAGAAAAAGATGGTCAAATTTGTCTAAGGCAAGGCTTTTATATAAAATCATAATGGTAAATTATATTTTAGTCCTTAAACTCCAAGTAATTATATTTTGACCCCAACTTTTTTTGTAATTTATTATGACAATTCTGTCGGGATTTAGATTTCAAAGTGGGGAATAAAAAGGCTTATTTTAATTTATACTTATTTATAAAAATAGTTTCAGAGTCATTCTAAACAGACAGACTTATTTCCACTATTCACCTCGAAATTCTATTTATTTACGGTTTTGCCATTGATTACTTTTTTAGTGTTCCTAAATATTTTTCACCTCTTTCTTTTTACTAAAATTACACTTGCATTTATGTGATCTTTTGCTCCCTGATCAAAATCATAAATTCATCTGTTGATCGGATAACTAATTTCTCGGTAGTGTTCCCGACACCGACGATTTTCGAAAAAGTAATTTATTCGCTTTCTAACTGTGTGTCTAAAATTATTTCCCATCATTTCAATGCCTTTAAACCATATACTGAAAATTAATTCATGCATATAAGTTACGATTTTCTAGGGTACTATATTATACCCCCTTCAAATAAATTCGTTCTCGAATTTAAATAAAATGCATACCTCATTGTTGGAACAAGAATGGATATCTATCTCTCATCTCCTACTTGCTCTCCCAAGTGCACTCCTCCATTGACTGGTTTCTCCAGAGCACTTTTACCATAGGGATCTCCTTATTTCGCAGCTGCCTGACTTGTCGATCAACTATCTCCACTGAAAGCTCCTCATATGACAAAGTCCTCATTGAGTTCCACATCTTGTACCTCCAATATGTATGATGGATCAGATATATATTTTCAGAGCATCGATATCTAAAACACAGGATGTACGTGGCTCATATTAGGTGGAAGAGCCAATCTATAGGCCACATTACCTATCTTCTCAAGAATTTCAAATGGGCCTATAAACCTTGATGACAACTTTCCCTTCTTCCCAAGTCTCATAATGCCTCTCATCGGTGAGATCTTAAGGAAGACATGATCATCAACTGGAAAAGTGTACATCTTTCCTCTTCAGATCGGCATAACTCTTCTGCCTATTGAAAGCAGTCTTCATCCGATCTCTAATCATAGGCACCTTTTCCATTGTCTCTCTGATAAGCTCTGGCCCCTCTAGCTGCTTCTCCCCTGGCTCCACCCAACACACTGGAGATTTACATTTCCTACCATATAGTGCTTCAAATGGAGCCATACCAATAGAAGAATAGTAACTGTTATTATAAGAAAAATCTATCAATGGCAGATATTGATCCCAGTTACCCTTGAAATCCAGAACATACAACCAAAGTATATCCTCCAAAGTCTAGATTGTCCTCTCCGACTGCCCATCAGTTTGCAGATGGAAAGCAGTACTGAACCGTAACTGAGTACCCATAGCCTCCTGAAATTTCTGTCAAAATTTGGGAGGTGAACTGTGTACCCCTATCTGAAATAATCATTAAAGGAACTCCAGGAAGTCACACAATCTTATCCACATATAACTGTACATATTGAGCTGCAGTGTAGCTGGTTTTAACCTCCAAAAAATGAGCAGATTTCGTCAACCGATCTACAATTACCCATTTGGAGTCATAACCCCTGGTAGTCCTCGATAAACCCACTACAAAATCTATAGTAACCTGCTCCCATTTCCACTCTGGCAACTCAATCTCTAAAGCAACCCTGATGGCTTCTGAGGTTCAAACTTAACCTGCTGACAAGCTAAGCAATTGGAGACAAACCGTGCTACATCTCCCTTCATACTAGGCCACCAATATATATCCCTCAGATCATGGTACATCTTGGTAATCTCTGGATGTACACTGTACGCTGAGTAATGAGCCTCTCTTATAATCCGATCCCGTAGCCCATCTATGTCAGGTACACATTTACACTTTCCACACTTCAGTACACCATCCTCCACTGTAAACTCTATCATTTTGCCATTCTGCACAACTCTCTTAAGCTTCAGTATATATGGATCCCTATCCTGAGCCACTTTAATATCATCAAGCAATAGTGACTTCACCCAAAATTGGGCTATTAGAGCCTGGTTTCGATCCTAGGATCCTAAATCCAACTCCACACCCATATCTGCTAAATCCCTCATCTTTCGGATCAAGGGTCTCCTACCAACCATGATATGTGCCAGACTACTCATGGACTTCCTGCTTAGTGCATCAGCCACTACATTGGCTTTACTCGGGTGATAAAGGATTTCACAGTCATAATCCTTAAGTAGCTCCACCTATCTGCGCTGCCGAAGATTTAGATCCTTCTGCCGAAATATATAATGTAAACTCTTATGATCAGTATATATCTCACATTTAGACCCATACAAGTAGTGCCTCCAAATCTTCAATGCAAATACCACAGCTGCCATCTCCAAATAATGAGTCGGATAGTTCGCTTCATGCTTCTTTAATTGACGAGAAGCATAAGCAATCACTTTCTTGTTCTGCATCAGTACACACCCCAATCCGATCCGAGAAGCATCACAATATATAATAAATTTCTCCCCCTCTAATGGCAATGCCAATATTGGAGCACTTGTGAGGCAAGACTTCAAAGTCTGAAAACTACGCTTACACTCATCTGTCCATAGATAACGCTCCTGTTTCCGCATCAACCTAGTCAATGGAGCTGCAATCCTAGAGAAATCTTTCACAAATCTCCTATAATACCCTGTCATACCTAGAAAACTGCAAACTTCCAAAACACTGATAGGCTGAGGCCAATTCGCAACTGCTTCAATCTTCTGAGGATCTACCTTAATACCATCCTTGTATATCATATGCCTAAGGAAACACACTTCGGTTAGCCAGAACTGGCATTTAGATAGCTTAGCATACAACTGATGCTCTCGAAGTGTCTGCAATATAATCCTCAGATGCTCCACATGCTCCTCCTCACTCCTAGAATAGATAAGTATGCCATCAATGAATACAATGACAAACTTATCCAGAAATGACCTGAACACCCTATTTATCAGATCCATAAATGCAGTCGATGCATTGATCAACCCTAATGGCAACGCCAAGAACTCATAATGCCCATATCTGGTCCTAAAAGCAGTCTTAGGTACATCACCCTTCTTAATCTTCAACTGGTGATACCCAGACCTCAGATCAATCTTTGAAAAATGGCTGGCACCTTGTAGCTAATTAAATAAGTCATCTATTCGTGGCAATGAATACTTGTTCTTCACTGTCACCTTGTTTAGCTGCCTATACACATCCTCAAAGAGCCATCCTTCTTCTTTACAAATAATACCAGTGTACCCCAAGGAGAACTACTTGGTCTGATGAACTCTCTATCCAATAGCTCTTGTAACTGCACCTTCAATTCCTTCAATTCAGCTGGTGCCATTCTGTATGGAGGAATGGATATAGGATCAGTGCCTGTATACACCTCAATCTTAAACTCAATCTCCCTATCTGGGGGCAATCCTAGCAACTCTTCAGGAAACACATTAGGAAACTCCTGAACTACCGGTATCTGATCAAGATCTACAGAAGACTTCTGCACATCTATCACATGAGCTAAATACGCTGAACAACCTTACCCAATCATCCTTCTGGCCTGGATAGTAGAAACCAGATTAACTCTGAACTCTCGTATGTCACCCTGAAACTCAAACTCTAGCTGCCCTTCAGGCTAAAACCTGACTTCTTCTGATAACAATTAATAACTGCTCGATGCCTCGTAAGCTAATCCATACCCAAAATCACATCTAACTCTAATACTGGCAGTTCAATCAAATCAGCAAACAACATGTTATCATCAATTTCAATCACACAGTCAGGATAGTAATAGTCCACATCAACACTCTCACCCATCGGTGTAGCAATCACTAAATACACATGCAACAATTTCCTTTCCTTATTCAATTTAGGTGCAAAATGTGGTGACACAAAGGAATGAGTAGCACCAGAATCAAATAAGGCATCTGCAATCTCATTCTGAATCAGAATAGTACCTGTGATCACGTTATCTGATCTTTGTGCCTCCTGGGTGTTAACTACAAATACTTTGCCCTGACCCCTGCCCATTGGTGCCTGACTACTACTGAGAGCCTGTCCTCCTCTGCCTCTGCCTTTACCTGAAGCCTCTCTGCCCACATTCTGACTCATCTGTACCATCGACTGAGAAATCATAGCAGATGGCTGCTGCTCACCCCTCACAGGACATCTACTAGCATAGTGACCATGCTGACCACATCTCAAGCAAGCACCAGTATGACGCCAACACTTCCCTCCATGTCTCCGTCCACAAAACCCAAAACTAGGTACACTGGGTGTCTGTGCAGCTGGTCTCGAAGAACCCTGAGAATATGCAGGTGCTGACTGAACCACTGGCAGTCCCCTACTCTGCACTCTCCTCCTCTTACTACTGGTTGAAGATCGCTGATCAAATCGAGGTACTGGCTCTACCTGCCTAGGCTGGGAACTACTCTCCCCCCTCATAATTTGAGCTCTTGGACCTCCTTTCCTCTTTTGGTCCCTCTTTGCCCTCTTTGTCTTATACTTCTCTTCCATCTATGTAGCCTTATCAATAACTGTCATCAGAGAAGTGAATTCTGTAGCCAATAGAGCATTATGAAGTGCAGTATGTAACCCTCTCTTAAACCTGCTAATTAGTTCTGCCTCAGTAGGAACAATATGAGTAGCATACCTACTCAACCTGATAAACTCCTCGGCATACTCCTCTACTGATCTGTTACCCTGCTCCAACTGCTCCAACTGAATCAGGTTACGGGTCTTCACCCCTTCGGTAATGAACTCATCTATCAAACCCTATCGAAACTCAGCCCATAAGGGTGGATGCTCACCATATAGCCTGGGCTCCATCCTCCTCGAAAACCAAGTCCAAGCCTTCCCTTTCAGCAACAATCCAACCAGCTCAATAGCTCTAAGCTCAAAACAAGGTAATCTCCTAACAACCTTCTCTACCTCATCCAGAAAATCCACCGGATCACTGCCTTTATCGCCCCTGAACTCTGGCAGGTTTAGCTTTAGAAAGCTAAACATGGATACACCACCCTCCTCAATAACTCTATAGCCTCCCTATACAGCAGGCTCCCCAGGAATCCCTATTGGCTACACAGGAGCCGGTGCAACTGGTACTGCCTTTGATACCACATGTGGGGGCACTGCTACTGGAACTGGTGGTGGCGATACATTATGACGTTCCCGCCTCAAATGTGTTAAATCTTTGCGTAACTCCATCAATCCCCTCGTCATCTCAACTCTCCAGGGATCATTGCCCCTCTTTGTATCCTCTATAGTCCATCGAGATTTAGATGGATCCTCTGAAACTGAGAACTCTCTGACCAATGACTCATCAGAGGCTACCTCTGCCTCCTTGGTATCTCTGTCCCTATCATCAGATATCTCTGTAATCTGTTACGAAAATAAAAAACACTCAGTATATGACAGAAACGTAGAATACTGACATATAACAGACGATAATAGCAAAAGACGACAAAAGAAATCCTATGCTCCATGGTTTACATAATTCTACCCCACTTTATACTTAGTCACTATTCCTCTGTAATGTATGTACTATTCATTTGTAACCCTAAGCTCTAATGTCTATAACCTAGAGCTCCGATACCACCTCTGTCACGACCCATTTTTGGATCGCGACGGTCCTAGGATGTGGGAGATGCCAATGGCAACTGGCACCCGTAGAACCCAATATCACATGCAAAATCTATAACCATTAATTAAGTATTCATTTTACTTAATTACCATTCATTTTGTCATTCCGTAATTCTTTCTGTAATCTAATGCAGTTGGTTGTAACAATCATTATAACATGTCATATGATCATCATATACCATAAAATATCATCACATATATATACATGTTCATATCCTAACTAACCCATACATACCCCATGGAGCAGCTAGATTATGAACACAAAAAATACAGAATTCAAAATAATTACATAGATCAACAGTAAGCAGAAATTCACTGGATGTCTGAAGATGGGATTCTGCAGTTTACTCTTCCCCTGAAATGGGTAAACAAAGCAAAGATTGAGTATATAAGATACTCAGTGAATCTATATGCATCGCCAATAAATATAATGGTTAACAGATGGAACAATGATGTCAATAGCTCAATGTGAATAATTTACAAAATCAGTAACAGAAGGTGACAAAATAGTCAATAAGTATATCATAGGCTCAGTATAATATGGAAAGACAGATAAAGGGATCCACTATATGAAATCATACAGTCTCTAGTAAAATCCATATCAGTAAGCATAAGACTGATCAGGTCTTATGGCTAGGACTATAACCCTTCCCAGCTAGGGTGTTAGGAATACAATATGCACATCATCGACAGTATATTCCCGCTACCCTGTCGGAGCGGTAGCTCGGTCAGGCCACATTAGGATCAATATAAGAATAAACATATCAATAGACACCATTATGCAACAATGGTATCCTCAACATCAATAAGTTCAATATCAATCAAATCATTTAGCAATAGAATCAATGGCATTGCAATATACGATATACAATAAATGATAATCGGTATGGTAAACCACAAAGATATGGAACAAAGGTTGTCTCAGCAAAGGAAATCGGTAGGCCAATTGGCATGCCAATGTTGCTGGTGACGATGGCAATCAAATGGTAGGCATATGGAAGACAAAACAATAGGCCAAAGGCAAAAACAACTAGGCAATTCATCAAACACATGGTGGAAACAAAAGAGCAAGCCATTAGGTTAGGGTTTGGTGCAAACATGGCATACCCAATTCAACTAACAATAAGTTCACATTGTCAACAACACAATAGGCATCAATTATACAATATTAAAGGTGTCATGGCCTAATTTTAGACCAAGATGGTCCTAGGGTAAGGGTAATGCCAAGGCGACTAGTACCTCATAGAACTTATGCTTTTACTTTTACTTAACTTTTACAATCCTTACTTAACCTGTGATACATTTTAGGTGATAATTTTTTTTAAAACACAGAAAAACTGACAGAGTTTCCTTTATAACTCTGACTTAAGCTATCTATAAGAAATAAAAAAAAACACTCCCAATAAAACATACATTCCCTTTTAAGCTCTATTTATCAATCACAATTCAATATACACTTCAATATTTGCAATCATAACTCATATCATATATACATCATATAAAATTTCTCATATCATATATGTACATCATTAACATATTCATATCATATCTGATTATCATTTGATCATATTTGTCATTATATTCTTAGCCAATCCGAGCCCTTTATACATTATATACCAAGGAAATTCTATACACAGGAGTGCCCTCAAGTACATATATCTGTAATCTAAGGCTGAAGATGATGTAGCCAATGGATGTCTACCTCACTGAGGTCCTGAAAACATATAACCACTGAGGGGTGAGTATAAGATTATACTCAGTGAGTCAATATATATATATATATGAGTATGCAATATTATTCATGACAAGTCACATCTATCCATTAATGATCTGTAAATATGAATACTGGTAATAGCATGATGAAATACATATCATGAACCATAATGCATATAATATAACAGGAGCCTGTAAC
>CANXYC011859616.1:0-15425 GCA_948193065.1 Aleurites moluccanus
TCATTTTTAATTTTGCAAATAAAAAAAATAATGAATTAATAAGAAAAATAAAGGAATAATAACCTATGCTAAATTAACTGACATAACAAAAAAAGATATTTCTATTATTGTAGAAATATTGGTATGTCCACCAACTATTTATAAAGTACACACAACTCCTTAAAAAGTTCAAATATCATGACATCATTCAAAAAGATCAATTTAAATCTAAAGTCATAGATAGTATATATCAATTCTCGTTGCTTGTAAGCTAATGATCTTGTACAATCAAATACTTGAAAAAATAATGATACACTTTATTAGAAAAATTGTAAGAGTTATAATAGAAGGAAAGTTGGACTATATATAATCAACTAATTTGAACCCATAACTATTTAGAAAAATAAGATGTAGAAAAATTTCAGATTTTCAAACTAAAACTTGTGATAAATTTCAAGATCTTGAAACAACAATGAAATGTTAAAGATAGCTATCTTATAATTTTCATACTTGAGGTTGACATATATTTTAGAGTATACAGATCAACATTACAACAAAATTAAATAGATTAGACTATTCCAAGCAGCTGACAAATTAAAATTGATATAGAAAGAACCTGTTGCATGAAGAAACCATTAGGGTGCATAATGTGGATATGCTAATTCACTTCTAATAAAAAAAAAAAAAAAAAGGAACTATATAGTGAGTTTTTAGACTGTTTAAATAAGGAAAAATCAAAATGAAAGTCCAGGTAGTGAGATTTTACCGGTAGCATATAATAGATCGTAGTTTTTTTTAATATGAGATGAGTTACTGGACCCATTTATAATATCTTTAATCAACGAAGTTTGGATAAGCTTGTTTCAAACTTTAAAATTGATCATTTAAATTATTTTCGAATCAATTTTAGTTTGGACCTAAATTTTATACTTTTGTTTTGTTATGATTTATTTCTTTATGTTTATTTAGGATTTGCAAGACATATTTAGGTCTTTGTTTTATAATTTTGAGGCATATTTTAATTTTACAAATGGATTTTTCTCTAATTTTCTATAATTATTCTCTTGAATGCTTATATGCTGCATCATGTGTTATTAGAGGCTAATGGCGACTAGTGGTAATGACGGTGGTGTTCATGATGGTGTTTAGGAGGCTGGAGCCCCAATCCTTGGGGATGAAGCTTTGTAATGATTGGAGCAGCGTTTACAAGGATGTTTGGAACAACAGATTGATCTTATATTCAGGTAGTATGGAGACCATCATAAGGAGGCTGCGAAAAAGTTGGGAGTAATAGTGGAAAAACACATGAATCTATACTTTTTGGACTAGATTAAATTTGGAGCTTAAAGTATTGAGATAATAAAATGACACAAAATTTCTTTTTCAATTGGCAAGTATAAAGACGAGTTGTATTTTGACGTTGTGAAAACAGATGTGTGTCATTTATTATTTAAGATGCTATGACAGTATGATGTGTAAATGCTTAACTTTTAGGGAGGAGCAAACAATATAACTTAGAGAAAGATGGGGTAAAGTTGAAGAGTAAGATCAAGCAATCTATAAAAAAAAATTTCCTAACTCTTACCAAGAATTTTGAGACAAAACTAAAGGAAACTAAATTGGTCCCTGCATTGATAGTGAAGCAAGTGTGCGAGACAAAGGCTGAAATGCAAGTGGAGGAGCAGCCTGAAGCTATGAAGCCCTTGTTATTGGAATTTCGTGAGTTGATGTCAGAAGAGGTTCCATATAGATTACCACCTATGAGAGATATCCAACACCATATAGATTTGATCCTTGGAGCCAGTTTGCCAAACCTAACTTATTATAGAATAGATCCAAATAAGAGTGAGATTAGGTGAAGGTGTTGTTGCGAAAAGGGCCCATCTAGGACAACATAAATCCTTATGTTGTGCCTGCTTTATTGACTTCAAAAAAAGAAGGCAATTGAAGGATGTGTGTGGACAACCGGGCAATCAACAAGATAAGAGTGGGTTACAAGTTTTCAGTCCCAAAGTTAAATGATATGCTTGATAGATTATATGGAGCTACATGGTTTTCAAAGTTGGATTTGAAGGTACAATTATATTTATAGTCTTGGAGATGAGTGAAAGGCAATCTTACTGTATGAGTGGTTGGTAATTAATGATATTTTATCTTTCAAATGCTCTCAACACATTTATGTGGCTTATGAATTAAGTATTTAAACCATTTATTAGTAAATTTGTTACGGTTTTCTTTGATGATATATTGATTTATAGCAAAACAAAAAATGATCATTTTAAAAATGAAAACTACATGAGTTTTGATTCTCATTTAAAGCCATATGAAGACACACTTGATTTTATTTTTTTTTAATTAATTGTTTCTTCTGTTTTATTTTATTTTTAAGGGATATATAATCATCCTAATACCCATGAGAGTTAGATTTCATATTCTCTAATTTATTTGGGTTTTGATTATAATACTTAATTTTATTTTTCATTTACTTGCTTTCATTTATTTTATTTGGATGTTTTATTTAATTTTATTAATATATAATGCTATTTTTAATTATCATTCTATTTTATAATTATTCATAAAAAATTATTTTAATTCATATTCTAATTAAAAACCAAACTTTAATTACTTAAAACTAAAAATTTAATCGTTGAATCCTTTTTGACTTCAAAAGTCTAGTACACTTTTTTCATTGAGTTAATATTTGGAGTTATTAATTAGGTTTTATCTTATATTTTCTAATAAAAAAAATAAAAGTAGAGTGGCAACTCTTAATTTTCAATATTAAAAAATAAAAAAAGTAATTTTTCAAAAATAGTAGCGGCTTCAATCTTGAGAACAAACCTAAATGTGCATTCCAATTTCAAGTAGATCAGGTTGACGTTCTGCCGAGACCTCACATATGAAGCATCTCCAATACATTAAATATAGTTGATTTAACTCCTTACCATTCATCTAATGAGCTAGTGTACCAGACTCTGAACCTAACTCAAAGTTGAATTTTTCCAAGTGGATATTAATGTGCAGGATGTCTGCAATAAATTTCTAGTCTGTCTGAATAAATAGAAACCCAAACAAAAGTTTAAATAGCTGATTTTATCGATAATGAATAATGTGTCATAATTTTTAATTTAGGATAAGTTACTAGACCTATTTTATATAAGAAAATACTATTTTCGAGTCTTACGATATATTCATTCCATTAAATTTGAATGAACTCATTTTGAATTCCAAAATCAGTCTTTTAGTTTCAATTTAAATTTTATATTTATATTTTTGATATGTTTTGTTATGCTTTATTTCTTATGTTTATTTAGAGTTTGCAAAACATATTTAAGACTATATTTTATCATTTTGAAGTAAACTTTAATTTTATAAATTTATTTTTCCTAATTTTTTAAAGTTATTCTTTTTTAACATTTATACGCTGAGTGATTAACGTAAATATATATTTAATAATTATTGAACTAGTAAATATGTAATAAGCTCACTTGAAAGGTGGATTTTTTTTTGGTCATTATTAGGTATCTAATTTAAGTCAAAATTCAAAGAGCATCCCTTGAACTTTCAAATATAAAAGAGATACCAATTTTCCCTCAATTTTACTAATTATATCTTATTATAGTCTAGCACAACATATATATATATACCCTTCCTCAATGCTTTAAAAAAACTCTTCTATAAACTTTCCTTTACTTTTAGTAAAATAATTTACATAAATTTAATTTAAAATTATAAGAGCAATATCAAATATTTTTATCACCCGACGAATATTCTTTTGTCGAGAACATGAACTTTCTTTGTGGAAATGTTTGGCCACATAAAGTGACATTACAATATTATTTATCAACATGTATTTTGAACTGTAGCCATTTGGTCTAATTGCTTACTAGTATGTGTAAAATAGTTTAGAGCACGTTTCAACTATAAAAAATAAAAGTGATATTATTTATTAATTTTTGTATAAAATATTAAATTTTCACTTTAACTTAGTTATATATAAATCATACATATCAAAATTAAAAATATTTATTATATATAATTTGACTTTTATAATCAAATTTTAATAATTCTAAGAGTTAGTTTAATTGATAGGAGAGTTTATTCATTTTTTTTTATTGATTTAGATTTTATCCTTGAAATCAGAACATAAATAATTTTTTTTTTTTATTTACAAATCTCATAGTCCTTATGTGAGTATTGCTAAATAAATAAAAATTATTAAATACAATATTATATAATTTTTAATAAAATAATTAATTTTTCGCCACATTAATGATAATATATATATGTATATTTACCAATAACTCAAAAGGAATCTGGACTAGTCAATGAAAGAGACAAAATTTCAAAAGAATATATATACACGTATATCAAATATATCCATTAAGAAGACTATGCTAAGAAGACAATATTGATGATGCAAAAGTGTACTCAACCCTTGTTAGCATTCAATTTCCAAGGAGACAAAAGGCCCAATTCAACAATATAGCTGACGACTAATTTGCAAAATGGGAAAAAAAATTGCTACAACTTGAAGCTCAATTTCCAATAAGCAAAAAAGCCAAGAAACAATAATCGACATTAACCACAAGAAGCCAATTTATAACAATGTTAATCCTGAAATACAGGTCTATATATAGCAAATATCTCTATCAGCAACCTTAAATTAAATACATGTTCGTAAAATTAGAAAATAAAAAGATTGAAATAGAGACGGTTCACCAAGATGCTATATAACCCTGACCAGACCCAGAGCCAATCTCATTACCAAAACCCTAGAACACAAGAAATGTTGAGAAAGTACCATACACCAAGTCTCTCACCGAACCAGTGTGGTTCAAGCTTAGTTAAAACCATAGACGCACCACTCGCTCTTGTTTGGTCTATAATCCGGCAATTTGACAACCCACAAATCTACAAACGATTTGTCAAGAATTGCACAATTCTTTCCGGCAACGGTGCTGATATAGGCAGCGTACGTGAATTGAAGCTTGTCACCGGCTTACCGGCAAAGTCTAGCACGGAGAGATTGGACTGTCTTGACGATGATTTATATGTGATGATAGTTAGTATAATTGGCGGTGATCATAGGCTTATAAATTACAAATCTACAATTACTTTGCATAAAGTAGAAGAGGAGATCAATGGAAGCTATGATAATAGTATTAAGACTGAAATTATAGAGTCTTATATTGTTGATATACCTTCGGATAGTTGTAAGGAGGATACATGTTTGTTTGCTGATACTATAATTGGTTGCAACCTTAAATCGTTGGCTATGATTACAGAGAAGATGGCTACGATCAATTAAGGTTTTAATTATTGTTTCTATTTTGATTAATTTGCTCTTTTAATTTCTTTCTTTGTTTTCTTGTTTTGGCTTGTAGCAATTGAACATTTTTTTTTTTTAAATGTATTGGAGGTAGAAATTAATAACGATTATGTGATACATATATGGAAAAATCTTGCCAGCACCTTTACATATATATTGTCGTTTGTTATATTTTTATTTGTAAATTTATTTAGTTATTGAAAATATGGGATTTAAATTTATCAAGATTACTTTGATTTTGATATAGTGTAAAATTATAAATTCTAATTTTAATTAAAAATCTAATTAATTAATGTTATATTTGAATTCACTGATAGTTATTTCTCATAAATTAATAGAATTCATTTTACATCATTTTTAAATTCTGCTAAGAAAATCACATTTTTCACTCACACATTTATTTTATATTTATATTTGATAGAATTATTAATTTAATACTTGATTCATTTGTACTCGATATTTATATTATATAATATCTCTAAAAAAAAAAAAAAATTGGTGCAATAAAATAATTTGATTAGTTTCCTGGGTGAAAAAAGTAAAAGAAAATGAACCACTATGAAGCCTAAACTGAAGTGAGGGAGAGTTTGAAAAAAAAAAATGAAGATAAGCTTTAACTGGGCCGAACTGATAGGGCCTCGATGCCTGCCACTCTACCGGTATAAATCCATTTAGAAGCCCACTAGCCCAATATAAGTAGCATTTATATACCTCAAAAAAATTTAATTTTTTTTTTTAAAAAAAAAAAAAAAAAGCAAAAAGAAAATATGGAAGCACATTATGTATGTAAAAAGCTGCTTTATTACTTATCTTTTATTTTTTTTTATTTGCTAAGTTTTAATTATTTAATCAACATAATAATTGTGTACCATCTAATTTAATTGGTATATTATAGTCTATAAACTTCATTTCAAGAGGAAATTTATCATTATTTTATGAAAAATCTTACATGATAAGAAGAGTATATGAATTATTGTAAATGGCGATTTCCCAAAAAAAAAAAAAAATTTCAATTATTTTCAATAGCTTTTCCTAGTTGGTTATAAACAGCCTCAAGTTAGTTTACGCCTAAATCAAGACGAAGCTGCCATTTTAAGTTCAAAGGCGGCATCCATTTTTACTTTATGCAGTCAAAGATTACTTTTAAAATGTCGTCTTGAAAATTAGATATTGATAAATAAGGAGATGAAAAGCTTCTTTACCGATCATACTAATTTTAGGACTCAAAAATCTCACTTTTGGCTCAATTAATTAATTAGTAAAATTTTTGCAAATCAAAGTATAATTTATCAATAAACATATACGATATGGATAATAAATTTATATTGAATTTATATATGCATGAATTCTATTAATTAAATATTAATTTAATCTATTAATTCAAGTTAAAATCATAAAAAATTATTATATAATAAAAATTATTAATTTTTGAATATTAATTTATATATATATATATATGAAACTTTTCATGTAACTCCAACATGTTTCATGCTATACCTTTTTCAAATATATATAGAATTATCTAAAACAAGAAAAAATAAAGAAAAAGGATTAGGTATTTTTCACGTTCAGGATTATCAACTTAAATTCAAAGATTTTCATAAATTAAAAAATATATATTTTCAAAAATTCACTACATATCTATTTAAAATATAATATTTATAATTAATTTTCATAATTTTGTATTATTTTATTTAACAATGAATGAATATTTAGTTTTATCTAAAAATAAAACACTGTTTATATAAACTAAATCCTATTCGAGCTAAAGTGAAAAGAGATATCCTCTCAAGGGAGTCTTGTAGATCCTTGAAAAAAAAAAACATTCTATGCATTGTATATATAATTATTAGCACAAAATAATTAGTCAAAAATTATTTTTTTGGATCCAAAAGATAAGCATATGAATCTTCCATTGTTTTTATTCTTAATTATTATAATAAATAAGTTAAGTGTCTGGTTTTTATTTAATTTGGATCTGAAAAATGAGGCAAAATTGGTAGTACTAAATTCTAAACCTAACAGTTCATTAATGCAAGGCAGGACTAGTAGATTGTTAGAGCTTTTGACTCTAATTAAGCCCTTATCCAAAATTATTATATTATCTTACATTTTTATGCTTTCGCACTCATTTATATTTTACAAAATAAGTGCACAACAATTATTGCTCAAGAGCAGGTAATCTCTTACAGCACAACAATTAAACAAAACCTATGATAAATATATATTTATATTTTTAGTATTGAAAAAACATAATTCGAATCTAATTCTATTATTTAGGGTGTAAGTGTAGCTTATAGTGCATTCAAAATTACCGATAATCTTTAATTTAATGATACTGGATTATCTCCAAAACTAACACATACATTTTCATTTTAAAAAGTGAAATTATTATAAAAAAAAAACTGATATTTAGAATTTGTAAGAAAAATTTATTATTTTTAATATACATATACAAAAATAGAGCATTGATCGGGACTAACAAATAAATTTCATTAATTTATAAAAAAAATTTAATTAATCCACCTGAATTTAATTTTTTATAGAGAATTTTTTTTTTCGATCCACTCAAAATTAATTTTCTAATTTTGTTTATATATATAAATTTTATGAGACATATGAATAAGTAAGTCCTATAAAATTTAAAACAAAATTTTAAATAAATATTTTGAGATTCCAAACAGAGATATATGAAACATGGAATTATAAATAAAATTTTTCAAACATCTCTAAACTCTTTGATCTGATATTTATATTCAGTACATGCAGTTATAATTGAGAGATTGTTTTAGACTTTAGAATATTTGAAGACAACCATCCCACCACACACAATTAATTAAGCTCTATAAAATATTATTTCCCTTTCGGCTAACAAACAAAGATGTGGGACTATTAAATTAAGAGTTTATTTTTTATGTAAAAAAATAAAGAAAATATTGTGAGCATTAGTGAATTAAGGAGGCTCAACTAATATTCTTCCACTGAATAATTTAACAGCTTGCTTCAATGTTGATAATGATAAAACTCACTTCATATATACGAAAAAAAAATTTGGTTCTATTATATTGAAATTATTTAAGAAATTGAAAGTGTTCGGGTTTGAATTTTAATTGCAAGAAAAATTATAAAAATGAAATATATATAACTGAAAGTAAATATATGCTATCATGTGAAAATAATTTCAGATGTAATAAAATATTATTTTATATGAAAGAGACACGTATGAATTATATATATATATATATATATATATATATATATATATATGTGTGTGTGTGGAAATATTAAATTAATTAATTTTCAGCTATTCTTGAAAAGTATGTCATTCCTTTACACATTCAACCAAACTAAGATTTTTTTTTTTTTTTCATTTTTTAATTTCGTATTATCCCAAATATTTTCTTTCCACCACCAAACAGCCTTGGATTAAAACAGTTTCCCATCAATCACCAACTATAATCACTAATGCACTACCATTCCTCACACCTCCAAAACAAGTTTTATGGATCTCTCCACGTTCATTCTAACATTGCAGTTAAAGTACTGGTTTTGTCAAACTGTGTTTAATTTATTTAGAGCTTAAAAAGTTATAATTTAGAAAAAGCTATAAAAATAAGCGAATTCCTCAATTTCTACATTAGTTTTGACTGTTAGATGTCTCTATTTAACTCTACTCGCTAGTCAAAGTCTGAAAAACTCTGAATAGCAGACGAGCATCACCAAACACCAAATTAATTTGGTTATGACCTTATTAGTCCCTTTCACACATCAAAACCGAAGACTTTCCAATTCATAACTACAAAAATACCCCTTCAATAACTCCAATCATTTGTTAAAATCAAATCCTATTTTGGTCACACGAAAATACAAATCATATTTTACCTTTCTTTCAAAGTTCTTATTTTGTTGTTATTTTTTTAATTTAATTTAGATGGAGAAGATAAAATTTTAAAAAAATATATGGAAGATCTGTTCTGCTGACTGGTAGGCTAAGTTAGACCACGTTTCTTCAACTTTATATACATTACAAATGTAATACAGATCAAAAACCATCGACTACTGATTAGTGGAAAAGAGGCGAATGGGTTCCCAAAAATCCCAATTGGCACTCATTTTTCTGCTTCTAGCTCCATTAACATGCCTCTGTTTTGGCCTACCCAGTGAGTATTCTATAGTGGGTAATGACATTCATGAGCTGGTTTCAGAGGAACGTGTGATTGAGCTATTTCAACAATGGAAATTGAAGCACAGAAAGGTTTATAAGCGAGTAGAGGAGGCAGAGAAGAGACTAGAAAATTTTAGAAAGAATTTAAAGTACGTAATTGAGAAGAATGCAAAGAAACAGAGAAGTTCAGAGGCAGGGCATACGGTTGGATTGAATAAGTTTGCTGATATGAGCAATGAAGAATTTCGGCAAAAGTATCTGTCAAAAGTGAAAAAACCCGTTAGTAAAAAAAGCAATATAATGACTACGAGACAGAGAAATTTACTTACCTGTGATGCTCCTTCTAGCTTGGATTGGAGGAAGAAGGGTGTTGTTACTGCTGTTAAGGACCAAGGAGACTGTGGTAAGTTTCTATAATTTCTCTCTTTTTTTTTAATAAATGTATATTTAATTAATTAATTTGTTATCATTTGACTCTATATTAAATTACTATGTGCAATCTCTTAATATAAATAAATAATTTTATGGAAACATAGGTCAGAAATTTACTCAATTTAAAGATAGATTTAATATTGTAAAAAGCATATGAATTAAATTGATGAACAAGATTTTATGAGACTCTTAAGATTTGAAAGATTTCAGCTTCGAATGATATATAATATTTTTTATTTAAAAAAATAATAATGTAAATTGAATTGAAAAACATTGAATGCACTAATTTCTTTTGATGTTTTTATTATAAGATTTGAAAGTTGAAGGTGGCATCCTGTTAGATAATCTTTATTTGTATTGAGATTGAGATTCTAATTTTTTATTAATATTATATCGCAATGATTAGGATCTAATGATGAATAATGATTATTCATTATATAATTTAAGATCTACATGGATGTTTTAGTAAAATGTATTTCTCTGAAAAAGATTATAATCAAGACAAATATTATTTAATAAATTTTAACTTAGTTATATCAAAATCATTTCCACTATAATTTTCAAGTTCAAAGTTGGAACCATGAGAATTCAATGACCAAAAGATTGGAGACAATTTTTTTTTTTTTTTAAGTTTTAGCTGTACTATCCACACCTTGGGCCAAGATCTTAGTCCGAATTTAGCCCAGTAAAGGGTAAAAAGGCCAGGTGTATCCTAAAGTCCCTGGGAACTCTATCAAATTTAGCCTACCCGTGGTAGGTAAGGTAATGCAAAAAATAAATGCATTCCTTATTGCACTTTTTTTTTTTTTTTTTTTTTAAATTTGGGTTATTGTACAAATCATAAGTAGTGTAGTTTATTATCATAACTCATTAATATTATGTTTCGAAATTTTTTTTTTCATTTACAAATAAATTTTGTATAAGTGAAATAAAAAAGAATTGGTGAGGTCTGTTTTCTCATCTTGCTATTTCTCTCGGAAAGTCCATGGATAACCAAGCTGCAATTATAATTACTTCCTTACTATTGGGATCATATTATATAGTTTAGACTAAAAATTTACAAAAATCAATTTATTGCATTGAAACTGGTTATTCTGCCAAAACAAGTGGCCAACTGTAAGAATTTTAGCTTGGTAAATATTGGGCTCATAATTAGTTTAGTTGGAAGGATGACCCATTAGTATCATTTAGTTTAGTAGTACTGGAGTAATAAGGGTGTGAGTTTGAATCTCAATCCAAGTCAAATAAAAAAAAAAATCACGAAGTATTTTAGCTGTGAATTTATTTATTTATTATTTTAGTATTTGTTTTTTCATTCATTATGTGCTGTTTCATTCTATCTAATGGTGTTCTTGGTTGATAAATGTTAATAGGAAGTTGTTGGTCATTCTCTACAACTGGTGCCATAGAGGGAATAAATGCCATAGTCAATGGAGACCTCATTAGTCTTTCTGAACAAGAACTTGTGGATTGTGATTCAACCAATGATGGATGTGATGGAGGCTATATGGACTATGCTTTTGAGTGGGTTATTAACAATGGTGGGATTGATACAGAATCTGATTATCCTTACACTGGTGTTGATGGTACCTGCAACACCACCAAGGTTTGTTTCTTTCTTTCTTTTCTGTACCAAAATCCCTCAAAATCTTAATACCCAATTAAGCATATTTAGCATATCTCTTTGTATTTGATTAGGAGGAAAGAAAACTTGTGTCCATTGATGGGTATGAAGATGTAGCTGAATCAGATAGTGCTCTGGTGTGTGCTACTGTTCAACAACCTATTAGGGTGGGGATGGATGGTTCTGCAATTGATTTTCAATTGTATACAAGTGTAAGTCTTTCTGTTCATTTTATTTGAGTATCATTTAAAGAGATGCCATATAAAGTGTTTGATAAAATGAAAATGATGTGATCAGGGGATCTATGATGGTAGCTGCTCTGATAATCCTGATGACATTGATCATGCAGTTTTGATTGTTGGTTATGGCTCTGAAGATGGTGAAGATTATTGGATAGTAAAGAATTCATGGGGTACCGAATGGGGTATAGAAGGATATTTCTATCTAAGAAGGAATACTGATTTAGAATATGGTGTTTGTGCTATTAATGCAATGGCCTCTTATCCTACTAAAGAATCGTCTGCCCCATCTCCATCTAGTCCTCCTTCACCACCATCACCCCCTCCTCCACCACCACCACCACCACCGCCACCTCCACCTTCACCACCAACACCAGTACCCCCACCACCCTCTCCTTCACCAAGTGAATGTGGGGACTTTGCTTATTGTCCAAGTGATGAGACATGTTGTTGCCTTTATGAATTCTTTGATTACTGCTTAGTCTTTGGTTGCTGTCCTTATGAAAATGCTGTATGCTGCACTGGAACCGAATATTGTTGCCCCAGTGATTACCCCATTTGTGATATTGATGAAGGACTCTGCCTCCAGGTAAGAATTCTTAATATTTAAATACTCAAGAATTGCCTATGTCAAGCACAAAACACAAGCCATTAGATCAATACATTTATCCTTACAATTTAACTAATGAATTTTGTCTGAGTAATACTAGAGTCGTCTATGGGTTACTTGTTGGAAACCAGTCAAAATATAATTAGCAAAATAAAATTGAAATTTAAGAAAAATTAGTCCATTGTTTATTGAATGCATTGTGTGTGTTTGTGTGACAGAGCCAGGGAGATTACTTGGGAGTAGCTGCGAAGAAGAGGCATATGGCAAAGCACAAGTTCCCATGGAATAAGCAAGAACCAAGCAAAAGACACACAACATACCAACCTCTCCTGTGGAAGAGGAATCCTTTTGCTGCAATTCGCTGAAAATAAAAAATTGTGATCCCTTTAAGAATTTGAAGATTTTCTCATTGCAAATGCTGCTACTACAAACCATTTTTTTGAGCACATTAAATATATGTAGCAGGCAAAAGTAGATAAAGAAGACAAGATTAAGGGGAAATTGGGTTTGATGTTTCACTTATTTATTTTCCATGGTTGTAGCTTTTCGCAAGCCAAATTTAGTATTGCTGTTAAGGCTTTGTATTAAACTGCATTATATGTTTTATAATTAAAATAATTGAATTGGTTTCCATTTTCAAATAACTGATCTAATTTGGTAGACTAGTGAAATATAGAAGGGGAAGAAATAGAAAATTTTCTAAAAATCATTTTGCAAGAAAACTTTTTTGCGTCCTATTCTAATTAATTCAAACTTAAATTGGAGTGTTATATTAAAAAAAAAATATACTCATATAAGAAAGACTTATAATTTTGCAATAATAATTTTCAAATTAGGTGAGATTATTATTTGTAGTTATATATAATCATCTTTAAAGAAGTCATAGTGCTGGAAGGGGGAAACATCCAATTTCAGCTAAAAGTTTAATTTAAAAATAATAAAATTAAAAACTTTAAAATAAATAAAATGAAAAAGAAAAAATTTGATTTTTAAAGGAGAAAAAAAAATACAACAAATTTTTGCTCTTTTCCTCTCTGACCAGAGTTCCTACAACGCCATACAACCAGATCGTAAAAATTTCTCTGCCAACAACATAACAGGCTCAAAATTAGCTTCGCGGCGTCTCTCTTTCTTAAAGGGGAAAACCGACGATGACAAGATTTTTACTGCAGTGAGAGAGTGGATGGACGCTTGCTGGAGCTGTTCTTGCTCGGCCAAGTGAGCAAGAGTTTCTATAGTTTTTTTTTTTAACTCATATCATGAAACCAGATTGGTTTATTTTTTATTTTTTTTAACTTGTTAATTGTAATATCTTTATGGGATTGGAATTTTGAGATATCTATCTTGCTAATAAGTTTTACTTTTTCTTTTATTTTCAGTCTTCAAGACTTTGTTCTTGGGTCATTTTACTCTGTTGTTGAAATGGTTTTCTTGTTTTGTCTTAACTGGTTCAAAGGTGTTGTTCATTGCCTTCTCTATATTTGTATATTATTGGTGTTCTTAGGTTCTTGTTGTTATTAGTTCATGTTTCATTCTTAATTATTATTTCAGGTTTGATGAATGAGACTCATATGAAGCGAGTCTCACTTTGTTTACTTTACCCTTTGACAAACAAAGTCATTTGTTTTCGGCTAGCGAAATTCATAATTGAATCAAAATTAAACTTTAAGTAACTGATTGAGGAAAAAAAAAATAACATTCACATTAAACTTTTGAATAAAGTTTAAGTCCAATTTGAGACATTCTTTTTGGAAAGCCAAGATTAGGCTATCAATCTTGGGTTGGGAAACAGATGGATATAATTCCAATAATTAAAAAAAAAAAAAAAAAATCTTGGTTTAGCAATCTTTCGAAGCTACCATATCTCAATCTCTCTGATTCTTTATTCTTGGGAATAAGTCCATCAGAAATATCTATTTTGTCCAAGTTTTCTGTCCTTGACCTGTCTTATAATTTTGATTCCTCTTATACAAAGTCGTTAGAACTCAAAGAGCCTAGTCTTGATAAGTTTTTGCAAAATTTAACATACCTCGAGTATCTTCATCTGGCCTATGTAAACATATCTTCCTCAATACCCATTACAATAGCGAATTTATCCTCATTGAAATCTGTCTATCTGTAAACATATCTTCCTCAATACCCAATACAATAGCGAATTTATCCTCATTGAAATCTATCTCCGCGACCATCAATTTCTTCGAGTGCCACATTACCCATCTCTTGCTGGTCATTTACCTGAAACTCAATGGGGCAATCGCCTCAAGTCATTGGTCATCTACCCACACTTAAAAAGGCTTATTTTGCGATCCAATAAGCTCCATGGTACAGTTGGGAGATGCAAATCTGATTCCAAATTCCCCGGTTTGTGCAGTATTGACATCTACTCCAATAATCTTACCGGTGAACTTCCTTCTCAGTGCTTTTTAAGCTGGAATGCCTTGAAAGCCGATGAGTTGGACCATTTAACAAACATGAAATCAGACGCTGCTGTTGGTGTGGCTAGATTCATGTTTAATAACAGAGCTGTGTTTCCTGATCATTATGATTACTTAATGGTCATGGCAGACAAAGGTGAGATCAAGATGAATTATGAAAAAGTCTACAGTAAATGATGAACAGATATCTCTTTTCACTTCCATTGATCTCTCCTGCAACATATAATTCGAGGGAGATATACCAGATATAATTGGGAATCTAAAGGGGTTTCATTTTCTCAACCTATCCAACCACATTCTTTCTGGCAGCATCCCATCATCCACAGGAAGTATAGCAAATGTTCAAAAGTTGCTTGTCTCAAAACATGCTATCTGGACAAATCCCTCGCGAGCTAGTAAAACTAATCTTCCTTGAAACCTTTAATGTGTCTTATAATCATTTTAATTCTTACAGGTCCTTTCCCAAAAGGGTACCAATTTGATTTGTTGGAGAAGAATTCATTTTATGGTAATCCAGGACTATGTGGGAAGCCATTGCCAAAGAAATGTGAAAATCTTGATTCCCCGTCCTTATTCCATCAGGGTGAAGACTCGGATTCCTTATTCCAC
>CANXYC011860192.1:0-12639 GCA_948193065.1 Aleurites moluccanus
TTAATATTTATATTTTTTTGCTATTATAGTATTTTTTTTTTTATTTTATATAAAATAAAACTAATAATATATATATATATATATATATATATATATATATATATATATATATATATATATATATATTTCTTTTTACTATCATTATAATTAAATATATTTTATTTTATATACAATCACATATTTTTTAACTTAAATATTAATTTAAAATTTAAAAAAAATGATCGTTTATAAAAATTAATTATAAATAAATAAATAATATATAATTCTTAAGAAAAAAATATAAATTTGAGTGTGTTAATTAATAAAATAAATAAATTTTATATTACACATTGAATTATTTTTGAGACTTTTTATCACCAATACTTTATTATTTTTTCCTCAAATTTATAATAAAATAATGATGATTTATAAAAAAATTTAATTTGAAATCGACAATTGAAAATGATTAAATCGAATCGAATTGACGATTTAATTATAATAATTTGATTTGATAATTTTTTAAATTAAAAAAATTAATTTAATTTAATAGTAATTATTTAAACTAATCAAGCCGAAACAATATCATCTTATTTTGGAGCAATTCAATATTATATACAGGCTAAAACCTTCTTCATTATTATGGAATAAGAGATTTAATATATTAAAAATGTTTATCAATCTAATTTGATTGTTAAAATTTATTTTACACACATAAATTTATGGTTGAAATTTAAAAAAATTTAAATTAGTTAAATTTCATTGACATTTTAAAATTCCATTTTACAATAAATTATATGAAACTTCTAAGAAAATTGAATATTGTGTGATGTAAGTTTTTATATTGTCCAAACAAAGGGAGACATTGTTGTCAATTGCCATTGCCCTTCCTCTCTAGGACATTGCAGTTGGCTGGCTTTGTCATTTGATTTGATATGTACCTACTATAATTTTTTTTTTCTTTTCTCTTATGGGACCTAATGCATTATTATAGATAAGGGGTAGATTATTATCATAAATTACACATTTTTATTATCTTTAATTAATATTAAAATAAATAAAACTATATATGAGTATATTTTTATATAAATTTCTTAAATTATATGTACAAAATTCATACCCTCACATTGTTAAAAATAAAAAAACTATGCCAAAATAATAAAAAAATTCCATTTCTCATATCATATTTTTTATTTACCAATAAAAATATCAGAGATAATTTTTCAAACACAGTATTAAATTAATTTTTTATCGTATTAAAAGCATATAATTTATTTTGAAATTAAGAACATGCCCAATCCGAATGGAAAGGATAATTATGAAAGTAGGGAGAGCCCAACTAGCCCAAAAAGCCCAACAGGTAGTTGTCTCTACTGGGCTTATCTATCATATTATGGGCTGAACCTTCATCTTGCACTCTTCATAGTGGCATTTTCGTAGTTCTCTTGGAATTAAAGAGCCATTTATAGAGACCCCCTGCTATACATAGCGATTGTATCATAAATTTTACTTTTCTAGGGTTTCCACCACATCAGCAGAAGCAGCAGCCATGGTTCTCAAGTAATGTCTTTCTTTCTGTATTTCCTTTTCCTCGTACAGTAGTTTACATAATTCATATGAGATATTCATTAATTGCTAGATCCGATTGTTAATTACTGGTACCTAATCAAGCGGTTTTGCAAGATTAAATTGTGTGATAGGCTAGGGTTTCGAGATGTTCTTATAGGAAATTAGGAAAAGAAAAAGCTGGAAAGGCTTATTCATTTTGAAATGTAGAGATGTTTAAAGAAAACCTGGACTTTTGAACAAACCAATGATAATCTTAACTATATAGTTCTATATTCGTCAAGGGAAATTTTCTGTTTTTTAAAGGTTGCGTAGTTGAAATTCTATTTTTTTTTTTTCATTGAATATATGTACGATAACTGAGATGCACTTGTTATAATTTCAAATGTTGATTATATAACCCACTTATATGATGGGTGAAATGGTCCATTGTTGTTGCTATTATTAGTATTATGAGTTGGATAACATAGTTATTATTGGTTATTATTTTGTGAAGAATAGCACATGGATTTGCATTTGCATCTGATATTTTAACGCTAGGCTAAATATTTTGTTTTGTTACATTAGAACGGAGCTTTGTCGTTTCAGTGGGGCCAAGATTTATCCTGGTAAAGGCATCAGATTTGTTCGTGCTGATTCTCAGGTTATTTGTATTGTGATCTTATGCTAATCAATTTATGTTTTGTTTCTTGTGTTGGATACTCCTTTTTTTCCATTCCTTTAATCGCAAGATTATTAAGATTATCTGTTGACTATAAGATATTCATTTTGTTTTTTCATCAGGTGTTCTTGTTTGCTAATTCAAAATGCAAGAGGTACTTCCACAACCGGTTGAAGCCATCAAAGCTTACATGGACAGCCATGTACAGGAAACAACATAAGAAGGTAAAGTTAATTTTGATATTGCCTATGTTCTTTCCATTCTTGTTTGGAAAGAAAGATTTGGGGTTTTCTCTAGTAAATGATCAAACAATTAAATGGTATGAAAAGAAATTGGTAGTGTGCATCCGATTTTTCTATGATCAAAGAGAGGTTAATAACATAGTCATATGGTTCATGTTAATATAATCATCATATTCGTCTTTCATTTTAAGATTGTGGTCAGTCTGGGGTCTTCACTTGAAATTTAATGTATGGAAGCCTTGTTGTAGAATCTGATTTAGATTACTGCCATATGTTCTGTCTTAATGAATTTTTTTATCTTGTGCTACTCGCTTATTAAACAATGCCTTTAAATTTGATACAGGATATTGCTCAAGAGGCTGTAAAGAAGAGGAGACGTGCCACTAAGAAGCCTTACTCTAGGTCCATTGTGGGTGCCACTTTGGAGGTTATCCAGAAGAGAAGAACTGAGAAGCCAGAAGTTCGTGATGCAGCCAGGGAAGCTGCTCTCCGGTGTGCATTTCTCTTTTCTTTTTAATATTGGATAACTTATGTTTTATGTTTGCGTAATGTGTATTTATGTACTGAAATGGCAAGTGGTTTTACAACGATATACAATGCTCTTAACTGTTCTTGTCAGCCTAGTATCATGCATATGAGATTGTTGTAGTTGCTCCATGGTGGTTGAAAAAATTGAATTTGTCATTTGGTTCTCTACTTGATTATGTGGTTTTGTGCTGATTTCTTTTAATGGCACTTTGTACTCTATGGTATGATACATGCAGTGAAATTAAGGAAAGGATCAAGAAAACCAAAGATGAAAAGAAGGCAAAGAAGGCAGATGTGATGGCCAAGTCACAGAAGACACAAGGCAAAGGAAATGTTCCCAAGACTGGAGGAAAGGGTCCCAAACTTGGTGGTGGCGGTGGGAAGCGCTGAGCATCAAATCAATTCTCTATATACTTTTTCAATTCATCAGCTAGTTGAGTCTATTATCTTTTCTTGCGAGTTGGAGCTATAGGAATGATGCTTGTACTTTTTGGCTTTGCTAACATTGGTTGGCCAAGATGGCTTTGTTTTGTCAAATTTTGTTTCTCATACTATGCACCTAAATTTGAAGTCGAGCAATTTTAGCAATTTCTGGATCTAATATTTGTTTTCCTGCTTGGAGCTACTCTGAATCATGCCAAATTATTCATGAACGGGGGTGGTGGTGGGCATCTAGATGCTAGTTCCAACTCGTAATTGATTCTTAGTTTCAACTTTCCTCGCTCGTTTCCGCGACGTTTCTTTTAGAAGCAGACGAGTGAACTAGTTCAAAATCGGAGAGCATCATGTGATTATGATTTTCATACATATCTGTATATCATATGCACAGACGTAAATCATTATATTTCTCATCGCATTAATTATTAAAGTTTGAGCAATTGATTTTTCTTTACAATTGAAAGAATTCAATTCATCCCCTATCGAGGATTGTTTACCATTCAAGTTTGTAGATGGATATTTGGGTGATATGAACCCCTTTCTCATTTATTTTCTTAATTAGTAAGCAATGTCGTTGTTGGAGAAAACTAGGAGACATGCTTGTTTATGGGTTGTAGGTTCTGCAATGTTAAACACAACACCACCTTAATACAAAATTGGCGGGTTTATATTAAAAGTTATTTTGTTAGTGTGAATTTTGTGTCCATCTGATTGTGACAACATGATTTTAATACAAAATTTACAAAATTTACGGATTTAAATTAAAAGTTATTGTGTTAATATGGATTTTGTGTCGATTTGATTGTGATAAAAAATAATCGATACGTTTAATTTTTTAATATCAATATGTAGTATGGTGTTAATATATTTAATTGAATAAAATTATGATTTATAAAATATTTATATATGAATATTGCTTTTAATATTATTTATAAATTTATATATAATTATTTTTATATAATAATATAAATTAATAATCATTAATTTAATAAATTTAATAATTTTTAAATATTAAAATAAAAAATTAATTAATTTAAAATTTGAAATGTATTATTCATGGTATCGTGTTACTCATTAATTAAGTGGATTATGTTTATGTTTATCTTTTGACACGATAAATTAATCGCGTTATGTTCATTTTGAGCATATGTGAACACAATTCAAATACGATTTATGAACACGAATTATCATATCTAATAGGTTAGGAATGATTCGTATGACTCGTGATTTTTTTACAAATTAAAATTTTATAAATTTTTTAATAAATTGACATCTATTGTGCAGCTTATAAATAGGTCTAGTTCATGGGTGTTTGATAAATTTTTAAATGAAACTGTTAGCTTTTTTATTTTCAATAGTTATATTAAATTTATAAAAAAATATTAAATTATTTTATTAAAAATAATATTTAAATAAAAATATATATGTGAATATTTATCTTTAATTAATAATTTTATTAAATATTTATAATAATCAACTATAAACTAACAGTTATTAATTATCAAATAATAATTAATCAGCTATTACATACTTATTATTGAAGTAATAAAAGCTTAGTTAAGTAATAGAGTTGAGGGAATGGTGAAAGACCATCTTCTACAAGAGTACAGGAACAGAAGAGATGAAAAGTGTAAATTGGTTAATCTCATAGTAATAAACAGCAGTCCTTTAAGTTCAGTTAGCAAAAGAAACTAAAATCTAAAAGCCCACGTTAGCCCTCAAACTCCCCAGCTTTGTACACACTCTAATTAATGATTTATTAACGTAAGCAAATTGTTTTTCCATTTTCATAGATTATCCCAACACGACCTGCCGTTTGGCACATCATTCCTTTTGGATTCCAGCCCACTTAAAATCACTGAAATTTGTACTAAGTATTAGGCTTTGTTAGCATAACACATAGGGTGTCTCGCAGCAGTCAGAACGTTTGATTAAAAAATAGCCTATAATTCAATTATGTACTGTTAGATGAAAATGCAGTGATTTGAATTAAAAAAAACTCTTTATTATTGTATGTTTCAAATGAGTGAAAAGATTAATCGAATTACATCTTATTAGTTTTCTTATAAAATTTTATGGAAAAATTACATAAATATATAATTTTTTTAATTTTATTTTTATTTTTACAGTTATTTTTTTTTTTTATTTTTACCGTTTTTTAATATATGTTTTGGTATATATTTAATATATTTTTGATATATATTTAGTATATATTATATTTTTAAAAAAATATTTTAGGTATATAATATTTTTTAAAAAATATTTTTACAATAGTAAAAATAAATTTTTTTCTTATTTTTTCGATATTTTTTTTTTAAATCTCAAACTTTATTAACAAATAGGCTCTTATATTGTTTTTGGACCTGTTAAAACTTGATATGGTCCCTTTAATAACAAACCTATCTAATTTAATTTGTTTAATTAATTAATATGATAAATTTTCCAAAGATTTATAATGAGACTATACGAAGCTTTTTCACTAAGCAAAGTGAAGTTTTGATTAATTTCTAGTTAAAGGAATTATACTTTTTATTTTGAGGGTAATGATTAAAATTTGGATTTGAAAGTTAATTTAATATGGTGGGTCAGACATTCAAAGTCTTACTATATATCTCACTTCTTTTCTTAATAATAAAAAAAAATTACTCTCTCCATTTTTTCTTTATCTTTATTTATCATTTAAAATTTTATATACATATTAAAACACTTATTAATTAAATTTAAAATTACTTATTTAACTTTATATTATTAATCTTATTTTAAATTAAGTTATTGTATTCTAATTAAATGTCATAAAGATAAAATAAAAAAAAAATTGATAAATATTATTTTAAAAATTTAAAACGATAATTAAAAATATAAATAGATAAATTTTTAAAATGACAGATGAAGAAAATTAGAAAATGTAAGCACTAAAACTACAAAAATTTTTGGTAATTCTTTGCTAATAGAAAACTATAATAACTACTAATTAATTTTTAATTTAGTGATACTAAGGAAAATATATAATATCAAAAATCACGAGATTGCATTAATTTCAAATCTTAATAGAGCTAAATTAATAATAATAAAAAAATTATTGCTACTATCATAGGAGCTCAAATTCATCCATTATAAATTTTTTTTTCATTCACAGTGGTGAATTTGAGATTTTGTTTAAGGGCATTAATTCTTACTACTACAAGAAATTTGATATAATGTGATGCATAAATTCGTCATAAAAAATATTATTTTCGTTGCCTAAACTTTTATTGATAATAAAATTTCATCACAATGAACCTCATTATAACACCGTAATATAAAATATTTAATGACGAAGTTTGTATTCGTCACTAAATGTTCCATGAGAAAAACATTCATTGGTATACCACTCAAACCTGGTAAATTCATCCATGATAATTAATGTAATATAAGGTCTTCAAAATGTAGTAGTCCAATATATATTAGAAAGGCTTCAAATTATTACTATATGCTAATTAATATAGCTCAACAGTAGAAGCCATGCATCTTCCTTCAATAAAAGCTAGCTAATACAAGTACTAACACTGATATAATTAGATGCTAGTC
Organism: Aleurites moluccanus; assembly: GCA_948193065.1. Classification (NCBI taxonomy): domain Eukaryota; kingdom Viridiplantae; phylum Streptophyta; class Magnoliopsida; order Malpighiales; family Euphorbiaceae; genus Aleurites; species Aleurites moluccanus. Next base: position 6,979 of record CANXYC011860192.1, read on the forward strand.
TAAACTGATTAATTCTGGGATAATTAATATTATAATTAAGTATAAACAACAATAGTAATAGCCTATTAATTATTATAATTAATTAAGGATAAGAAGGAAGAACAGCCCAATAAGGTGATGATACTGGATTATATTCATCAACATTCAGAAGATAGTTGCCCTCTGCAATTTGGTGCTGATGGTGACTTGTTCCTCTTGGCTTTCCACTAGAGTTCCGAATTGCAACAGATGTGCTTTCCACCGTTTCTTCGCCGGAGATCTCTGTGTATCCCGTCGACACTTGCTTCCTGGTGGCTTGTTCCTGGAGGATAGCTTTCAGTTTGATAACCTGTACAAACAACAATAAATAAAAACTGCTGATAGACGCTTACATTACAAGGCAAACACTCGACTATATAATTATTTGCAGTTTTGCACTAAATTACCTCTTCTTGAAGCTTCTGTTTCTCTATAGAAACAACATCAAACTCTTGCTTAAGAGCATCATATAAACTTTCGAGTTGCTTAGCTTTCCATCTAGCACGTCTATTCTGGAACCAAACAGCAATTTGCCTAGGCTGAAGCCCTAGTTCACGAGAAAGCTTCATTTTTCTATCAGGGTCTAACTTAATCTCCTCTTGAAAGCTTCTCTCCAATGACTCCAACTGATCACTCGTCAATCTTTTCTTCTTCTCTTGACTACTTCCATAGCTATTCTTGTCCATTGCTGGGACAACCAGCCCATGTGCTGTCTCTGCCATTGCTGGGTGCTTCACATCCATTCCTGAAAATAAAAAACAAGAACATAATGATAAACATAATAAACTATATATATATATAATGGGTATATAATAAACTGGATTTAAATTCACGATAGCATTGATTGTGAACATTACAATTTGGGAAAGATAGTGATGACTATAATTTAAAACCTAAATAAGAAGGAAAGAGAGAAAAGAGAAATACCTGGAGTATAATGGTCATAGTTATAGTTGTAGAGGAAGTTAAACGAGTTATCTGGACGAGAAACAAAGGTTCTTAAGTTAGCATGCCAATCCATGATTTGATTTTGGACAAAGTGGTGTGTTTGTTTGTCTTTTCTAAGCAAAAATGAAACCAAAAAAACAAGAAATAGAAGAGTAATATATATGGGAAATGGGTAACACTAAAGAAAAGGGACCACAAACAATTACAACAAAGAGAGAAATGGGTAGTGGTTGAGAAAGAGGAAGAGGCGCGGGAGAAGAGATAGTAATTGCTTGTTTGTTTCCCATTAATATATCTTATCATTATTGATAGTTCATAATCCTATAAGAATTTTTTTTCCTATAACAAGGAATTGTCTCAGTGAAAGAAAAAATAAAATAAAATTAATTAATTAAATGTGTATAATATAGTAATACTATACTTCACTCTTGGGGTGTAAAAAAGGTTAATTATAAGATAGACATATGTATAGAGAAAGAGAGAGAGCTGTCGGTCGAAGCAGTAGTTGTTGTTGTTGGTGTAGGGGAGAAGTCAGGACGACGCGTGGGAAATGTAAGGGTATAGTGTCTGTTTTATAGAAGCACCTCTTCTTTGCTTGGGACCATATGGATTGAGACCTTTCATTAATCCCTCTCTTACTCCAAGAATTGTATATGCTGGTGTACATGCTATTTTGAAAATTTTTTACATAGTATTTTTATTAATTTTAATTGTAGAATCCAAATCAATTTAATTTTAATTTTAAAATTAATTAGAATCAATTAATGAAATTCTTATTTTTATTCTCTAAAAAAATTTGAATTATATTTTTTATAATTTTAATATTTTTAAATTATACTATATATTCTTCTTTTTAAAAATCATTGAGTAATTCTAAATATAATTTAAATAAAATTTATATATATATGCATTGTTGGATATGAATTAGAGATAAAAAAAAAAAAATCATATATATATATCGTTTCTTTTATAAATTTAAACACATGGAATTTTCATATATATTTTAAGTATATTTAATTTGTAAATCATATTTTAAATACTTACTTTTGTTTTAGTATTATTTAATTAATTTTTTTTAAAAGTGTTTTAAGGACACTCGTTAAAAATTGAAGGTTCAAACAATATTAAATAAATAAATTTAAAAATAAAATAAATAAATAAAAAAATAAAAATTCTAACTTATTATTTGAAATGGTAATGATTATAATGAAATATAATTCTATCAATATCTTATTTTTTATATTAATTATTTATATTTTTCTAATATAACTATTTTATTATTATATTTTATCTGAAATAACTACTATTAATTAGTGTCTTTAGGGCACTTATTAGAAAAATCATTATTTTATTACGTTACCTTTAATATATTTAAAATATAATAATTTATAAGCAAGAAACTTACAGTTCCAAATTTATATATATCATTCTTACACGAAGTAAGTCCCACTATAAAAAATCTAATACAACATGAAATAAGATGCAGGTTTTAAAGAGCCAATACCACTATTGTTGCCTCAAATTATATATTGGGTATTGATCTATATAGATTTTCACTGATTTTTTTTAGGGATAAGTTTGCTATTTTCAGATTTTATTAGACTCTCACTGTCTCACTTAAATTCTTAGATTGAAAGGTTTTAAATTTTAATTATGATCAGTATCCGCTTCTTAACAATTCTTATAAACTACTTAATAATTAAATTTAAAAAATATTTTTCTATTTGAAGCTCAACGGATTATGTTCTCATTTAGTAAGTTTAAACTTTTTAATTGAGTAGTTTCTTAATAATGAATTATATACAAAATCATTTTTGTTAATGACACTACAAACTTGGTTATGATCTGACTTTTAAAGAGGGTATATATTAAACATGGAAATTTATTTTTCTAGCTATTTTGTTTAATATTGAAAAAGGGTATGGAGTGTGTACTTAGACTCGCCCTAATAATCTCGATTAATATATGAGTTAATCCGAGAATACTTAGTTGACTTAAAAGAGAGAGAGAGAAGTTAATTTTTATGTAGAAAAATAAAAAACTAATAATTTGAAACTGTCAATTTTCTGAATCACGGGAAAAATTTATTTTGAAAAATAAAATTTTAAAAATACAGTTTCAAAAAAATTAGCATGTTTAGGTTAATTTTTTTTTTATTTTTAAATTTCAAAACATCGTTTTAAATTAATCTGTCAAACACTTCAAAAATTCGTTTAGAATTTTTTAAATTTTAAAACAGCATTTCATATTCATTTTAATTAGATTCAAGTACCCTCTTAATCATAAAATAATATCTTTTCTTTTCAAATATATTAAACATTTTTAAAGAGAAAATTAAGAGGTTATGAGTTATGACTTAATTAAATAGAAACAATCTATGTTCTCAAAGCTTGTTTCTAAAATATTAATTAACTAATATTTTAAGGCCATGTTTGGATTGCAGAATTTGAAATCCATAAAATATAACAAATTTCATAAAATTAAAAATTTAGATTTTTTATTTTATAAATTTATATAATTTCACTTGTTTGAGATAAAAATAAGATTTATGAATTTTAATGATATTTTTTGATAAAAAAATAATTTATAAAATATTTCTTTCATTAAAATAAAGAATTTTTCAAAATCTCATTTCTTATTTGATATTTTAAAAACCTTTAAAATGATAAATTTCTGTGGTTTGATGAATTTTGATTATTTTTATATTAACCAAATAATAAATTTTGATAAAATATATAAATTTTTTTAAATTTTCGTTCAAATTCTATTAATTCAAATATAATTTAATATTATTTGTAATATATATATGTAAGTAATTTATTTTTCAATTATGATAATTTGTTTTTGTTCGTGCATGCTACGTGTGTATGAGCTAGCTAGGGCAAGTACGTAAGTAGGAAGAGGTGTAAGCTACCAGCCATTATCTATCTACAGTTAAAAAGAAAACAGGTACCACCACCCTTCTTGATTAAATCTGCAGCAGTATATAAAAAGAAGAAGAACTCTCACTCTTTCTTTCTCTCAACTCTCAGGGTTTGGCTTCTTGATCAAATTGCTAATAGCCAAAGTGGGTAAAATCTAAAGTGATAGTTTAATTAATTAATTAGCTAATACGAAGTTTTTATAAAAAATTGATACTGCTTTATCTATATTAAAATGTATATATATTTATTCAATATTATAAGAATACGTAATATAAAAAAATAAAAAACAGTACTTTTTCATAAAAAATAGATATAAAATCATATTAGTAAATATTTTCTTTAAATTATATTTACAAGTTATTATTTATTGAGTTATATATTTATAACTTTAATTAGAATTCTTTAATTTAATATATTATAATTTTATGAATTAATTTAATCTGTAACTTTCTATGAAAATTAATTTTGGATTTAATAATTTATTAATAATAATAAAAAATTTAAAATTAATGACTCTTAATCAATTTAATTAATTTCTCAGAATATAAGAGAAAAAATATTTAAAATTTAGCCTAATTTTTTTTTTCTTTTGTTCATGGAGTAGAAATTAAGGTGGAGAGGATAAAGGAAATGAAGAGAAGATCAGAAGAAGAAAAACCTAAAAGCTTCAAAGAGAGAGAGAAAGAGATGAGACAGACAAATGACAGAAGTTAGTACTGCTCTTACTCTCTCATGTCCTTGCTCTTTGAAATTGAAAATTGTTCTTACTTTAGCATTAATTAAAGTTTATCTCTCTCTGAATTGTTGATAACAACACCTCATAAATAATGATAATTATTAATTAATTAATTAATACTGTATAGCTTCCTCCACATATGTCATATATAATAAAATCTTCATAAATTAATTTCGTTAAAATTTTATAAATTTTATTAATTAAAAAAATTATTAATTAATCGAGTATTAATTTAATTTATTAATTCTAATAAAAATTATAAAAACTTAATTATTATATAATAAATATTATTAATTTAAGAAGTAATTTATAAAGATTTTACAGTATTTTTAATTTATGGCTAAAAATAATTAATTTAAAGATTTTTTTCTTAAAAATATCTAAAAAAAAATTATCATTTTATAACAAAATCTATTATTATTACCTGTTTATACTAATCGCGCATTCGAAATCTGCGTTGTCTAATACAGCGCATCCAATGCCCGCTCTATCTGATAGAGCGCATTCAATGTCCGCTCTGTCTGATGCAGCGGATCTAAAACTCGCGCTGTCTGACGCAGCTCATCCAAAGCCAGCGCAACTAAGGACTAAGCTATTTTTTTATTTTTTTAAATTAATATTTTTTTAATTTTTTATTAAATTAATTTAAAAATGCAGACTTTCAATTTTTTAAAATGCTTCATATTTAATTAAAATATTTTAAATATTAACTTAAAATGTTACGCAAAACAATATTAATCAACTTTTTAATATTTCTAAGTTAATATTAAAAAATTTAAATAACAATCAATCACAAAATAAATAAAAAATAATGTAGAAAAAAAAATAATAATTTATTGATTGTGCGGTTAAACGAAAAATATTTAGAGAGTTTAAAAATTAAAGAGTTTAAATCTAACAAAATATTATTATAAATAATTAATTTATAAATTGATAAAAAAAATAACAACACTAACAAATTTAATATTATGTGTGTAAATTATTAATTTTAACTAAACTTTCTAAAATAAATAATTTAACAATAAAAATATAATA